>JAARMF010000370.1:41745-87142 GCA_022844705.1 Toxascaris leonina | reverse complement strand
GGGGAGAGGAGGGGAGAGAGAAGTTGGAGGTGTGGTGTCTATCTGACATAGATTCACTGCAAATGACGCATTCTGGTTAATGTCGCGCATCTTCCTTCATAAATTTATTACCGCATCGTAGGTCAGAGGTTTACGTGCTTCGAACTTATTCGAATCCAGAAATCCAGAAGTTGCATTACGTCAAGAAAACCCCTGAAGAACGTACATTTTTGCCCGTACAAAATGGAATTATGCTGAATTCGCAGATAGTTTTTGCTTTGAGCAATAGATATCATCCTCTATAAATAAAACTGTCTTGTCGATTGATAGTGATCTGATTTGTTTGGAGGTAGGCGAATTTTTCTACATATTAGAAAAGAATCAACCAAAAATGCATACATCTCTAAAAGGTTTCTCATAAAATATTATTTTAAGAGCAGGGAACCTTTTTCTCTTTCACTAAGAGCAAGGGAAAACTTGAGCTTGCACTTAAGTGTCTTACACCAGCAAATCATTGCATACACCTGAGCGCGAAATTTTCACGAATTTGGAATATTATACCAGTGTGCTGTGAAACGCATTGGAATAAAGCCTCGATGGTTATTAGTTCCTCGTGGTACCTACAAGCGAAACTTTGCTAAGCGGCAACAACTGCACATGGTATCTTTAGCTGTAGCAAATCGATTGTATTTTCGCGGTATAAAGTAGGATGTTTTTATTGAGATGAGGTTATTTTTCGTGGTAAATTAAAATGTGTGTTTTGTTTATGGCTTTTCAGTTTTCTATGAGAGACAATTACAAGGAAGTAAAACGGTGATGACAAAGACATCTTTTAAAAAAGTGACCTTTGTTGAATAAATTCGTTCGTTTTTTAAAGCGACATTTTTCTGTATTAAGGTGCTAAACGATGAGGAGATTGAAGGAATGCGAACGGCTTGTCGACTGGCGAGGGAAGTGCTCGATGAAGCAGCGCGTGTATGTGCTCCAGGTGTCACAACAGATGAAATCGATCGAGTTGTGCATGAAGCATGCATTCAGCGAGAGTGCTATCCGTCTCCTCTTGGGTATTTTATGTTCATCATGACGCTAGTATTGCTTCAGGAGTAACTGAGCAATAGAGCATGCAATTTCCGAATGCAAACGGCTACTCGCCGCTTTCTGAGGTCAGCGACCTTGAGTCTTATTCGAAGCATAAGGAGCCGATACGTTAACTAGTGCAAAATTTCACTGCTGAACTTGTTTTGAGAGTTTTTGGGAGCGTCGAGATTAGTATGGCAAGCTGAAAATATAATAATTATAAGTAGCCAGCAAACATTTTAAAAGAGGGATGCGAATAAAGTAGCTGAGAGCATGGGCGATTCTCTTTCGTACACCTTAAATATCTGAGAGGAGAGAAGATTGAATCAGAGAACTTCAGGGCATTTTCATCAGTGTTGCTGGAACTGATGTGACAAGAAAGTTGTCATTGAGAATGCTGGAGATAAGGTAAGGTGGTTATTTTTTGATTACCGCGATCACGTTCATTAAACTTCCGATTGGGATGCTTGTGTTATTGGCGGAATGGATGAAACGTTTTCAGAGGTACATGACTGTGGTATTTTTGAAGGCATGTTTACAAAGGTAGAGGTAAATTACGGAGATACTCGTAAGCGAAGAGGTAATAATACTTCAGATAGGTAAAAAAATTCACTGGTTTGTAAATTTTATATGAGCCAACTCTAAAGAATGAAATGCCAGCGATAATAAACCAAAAATCTAAACGCAGAAAATAAAGTGAGGTTCCACCGTTCAGGTCACACTCGTTAAGAAGTGTAACCAAAAACGCATTGAATAATTTCTCTTCGACTGCAGGAAGATATGATCTTATATGGTTAAACTGCTTTCAGCACGCCTGAATACAGATGCATTTCCTCTCTGTTCCAGCTGTTTCCATATTATTTGCTGGACCGTTGTGTGACTTTATTTATTGGCCCATCGTAGTGAGGTCACCTTCCTTTCATCATGAGAGGAAAGCCACTTTCCAGGGAGATTTTCTACATTTTTCAAACTGGGAACCGCAAAGCAAAGGGGAGGCAGAGAGATAGAATCTGTAAGTATCTGTTATCACGTTAGGAGACGGAGAGGACTGAAATCAGGATATAAGGTAGTATCTGGCATAAACATAACATTCTTTGGTCTTTCTTGTTCCTCCCAGAGCGGACAAGGAAGAATTTCCTATTTGTGGACTAGGAAAGGTAGAGCAATGCAATCGAATGGTAGTGTCTAATATTCCTTAGGCATGGCACGTGGCACATGTCTAGTATTCCTCAGATTCTTATGAAGTTCAGTTGATCGTGCTATGAAGATCGAACTTAGTAAAGGTTCGTCTGTTTTAGATATTACCGTTTTCCGAAGAGTGTCTGCACATCTGTGAATGAAGTGATCTGTCATGGCATACCAGATATGAGGCCTCTAGAGAATGGCGACATCTGCAATGGTTGCTGTGTTCGTTCACTATTTTCAAACTTTTGTCGATTATCCCCTACTCGCCTTCATTTCGAACAGCCTTTTCTCTAAACGGTCTATCCCGATCCCCCTCCCCCCCCCTCTTCCCATCCTCCTTCGTAAGTGTTCTTGTTTTCGTAGTTTGAAGCGTTGCCTACGTTTGCTGTAGCTCATCGTAGTTTTCAAAGAGAACATCTTGCTCCTTTCTCTAACTGACTGCTCTCCTGAGTTCCTAAACTTTCACTTCCCATATTCATTCAAAGTATTCACAGCAGAGTTTGCGCCCTTCTGGTGAGGTGTCGTTTTAAGCATTTCGGAAGCAAAATTGAGATGAGAAACAGCAAGAATATTCGGATGTTGAAGCATTTGCTTGCCGAGGTAAGAGTAGTGCATTGTTTGGTATTTCGTGAACGCCCTAAGATATCTCGCTACGAGCAGTGATTGAATGTAATTGGGCAGTGAAGAGAATCATGTTTATTATTTGCTACTTACAATTATCAGGGACGAGAGCATCAAGGCAACGGCATATCGTCTGCAGCAAACATGCTTGCTCTATTTCAGACTGATAGCTTAGTCTTATGTTGTCAGCTAATTTGCTGCAATAATATTAAAAGACATATATGAAAATATGTTTGGGGGCTTAGATTGTGCGAAGTGGGCAGGTACTATATGGGGATGGGAAGCATGTTGTAAGCGAGGAAGGGATGTTCAGCGAGCTCGTTGAGGGTACTGCTGATTCGAAAATTGCTTAACTATTTCACTATTTTCTTCTTTTCTCTTCCCCATTGAGAGAACTTCGGTTGTTTGTTTTATTTTTGCGTTTATTTCGCTCCATTGATTTATTATTAAATTAGGTTGGTGGTGATTTAGAAAGCTGAAGGCAAACATTTTACAGTAGACGTAACTGTATTTCATCGGGGTTTTCACGGTGATCTGAACGAGACCTTCTTGGTCGGCGACAAGGTGGATGAGCAGTCGAAGAAATTGGTTGCAGTCACATATGAGTGTCTTCAGGAAGCTATCAATATTGGTGAGCATTTCTTCGACACACGTTGTGCCATTTTCAAAGCGTTGTTCTGAAGATGTGTTAGTTTGTTTTACACGATGAAGAGAATTTCTCACTAACAAAGGGACATGTGTGATCAACCGGTTCGTTAAGCGCAAAGCTTGTCTGAAATTTTGTATTTTGATTAATTTTGCTCGTGGATTTTTGCAGTATGGCTATTCATAGCTAATTTGGGGAGGGGGTGGGGGATATCGGGCACTATACTAAAATTCGCATGAGATTTTTAGCGTTGATAGTTTCTGGTGGAAGGAGGTCTTCTTATGTATTGGCAGTTGCTTTTGTGATATGATCTGATATTATATTATGTGAAGGTAGAATCGTCGTCGATGATAATGAGAGATGATCGTATATCTTAGAAATGATGATTGTTTCTAGTGCGTCCTGGAGCGAAATTTCGCGACATCGGTAACGTAATTCAGAAACATGCGAAAGCACATGGATTTAGTGTCGTTAAAACTTATTGTGGCCATGGTATTAATAGGTAGGCCTCTTTTACTTTTATTTTTATTGTTGATGGTTTCTTGATGAGCGATTTCCGTTTACGACTAGCGGAAATTTCGAAATTCGGATCAGAGCAGTGTAGAATATTGAAAATGGCTACTCAGCAGAGGGCACTTTCTTTTTTGAGTTTGAAATGCTTTTAGGTCTGAAGTAAAGTTTCAAGTTTAAAATGCTTTCCTCTGCAAAAGTTTTTTTATTATCTTGTAACCTGATTTATAGCGATAATATTTGCTGGTGCTGTTCTAATGATGGAAGAAGAGCGGAGGAAAATTTCCATGAGGTAGTTTAGGAATATTTATCTGAGCGCTACAATCAACTGTGTCATCATTCAAAAATCTTACTTCCTTTAGCCATTCTACATGTTTTTTGAACACGTTTAAGAGGTGACAGAATATAGTGCGAAAGCGAGCAAGTCGCGTTTGCGAATTTATTGATTAGCATGCAATTTACGGATAGCACTAATTGGAATAGTTGAACATTCTTTGGCCATAAAAAAAGTTAGCCAATTTAAGTGAGAGTTCACGGTTGCTTTAATTTGATTGCCTCCAAGGAGAAATATGGCATCACTTTACGAGGCGACACGTACCACTGCTTTCTCAATGTCGGTCTTCTCAAATCGTTTTTTGTCCGACGTGCGGCAGTGATATTTATGATGTCGGAAACATTTTGCTTTCCGGAAAACTGGGGTGTTTTGGGTATATTTTCCAGAAATCTTAATTCCTCTTCTCTTAAGTTCGATTTGCTATACTTTACCCCCCAAATGAGGTACTCCAATAGTGTGTCACTAATTTTTTTCCATTTTTTATGACTTCGCTTTGTTAGTGCTGAGTTCATCATACTTTCTGCCTGGAAAGAAAAATTGTGCGCAGTTGAAACTGTTAAATGGTTATATCATGCAGCCTATCAAATATTCTCAAGCTCATAAGAGGTTCGGCTTAGAAAGTACTTTTTTTGTGCTGTAAAAGATCATTTTTGCGTTAGGAAGGTGATAAATGTGATTTTCCATTAAACGCCATGCTTCATTTTCTTGCTTTATTTCGATGAATGGTGAACATTTGAGACGAATACATCGAATCGCTAAGCAAGGGGCTTCGAAATACGTTCGTTTTGAGGTAGGAGATATTGGGGATAATAAATTGATTTAATAATTTTGATATTTTTTAGACTATTCCATACGTCGCCAAATGTCCCTCATTATGCGAGTAAGTTGGCTTCATTTTTTCTTTGTTGCTAATTTCTGAAGCATTCGGCCACGTTGTATTATCAAAAGCATTCAAGGCTTTCATTTCGTCCGTGAACTCTTTCTAAGTTTCTGGATGTTCAGCAGAACGTTTGTGCGTGCGCATATATGTTGGATCGTTTCCATTTGAACAGTTCTACTCTTAGTTAGTTGATATTTCAATTTCCTTATTTATTGCGCGCCAAGGAGTACATACTAAAGGAAGTGTTTTGGAAACATTAGTTTAGTGAATGCTTATTTTGGCCGGATTTGGATCATTTTTCGACTTGAATACTAGTGTATCCCTTCGATTGTTCCCTTTATAGTTTTGTTTCGGTCGATATATCTGCCCGAGGGATGACAGATCTCATTTTAATGTTTTAGAAAATAAAGCAGCAGGGCTTATGAAAGCGGGAAATACGTTCACAATCGAGCCTATGATAAACGCTGGATCGTTCAATGACGAACAGTGGCCAGATGGCTGGACCGCGGTTACGGTTAGCCTCTTAATAGTTTGCTGTTTCTGTTCTTTGTTGTATTGTCCTACTCTCGTATTTCATCGCTGTTTGTTGACTCTCTGCTCAGCGTAAATGGTGCAAAGTAGATGTCTTCCGCGTAGAAGTCCTCCTTCCTTGATCTCTTCTCATCCTTCTCCAAAAATAGCCTGCTGCGCTGTTTTGTGCCTTACCTTCTACATTGAAATTCCTTTTCTGTATTCAGAGCGTCGTGAAAAATTGAGCCATTTTTGAAAAGAGAAAAGTCACCCTCATCTCCAGAGTCATTCAGATCGCTTCAGTTACCCAGATGGATGCAGTAGCCATCTCAATTGCTTAAACCTATGCAAGTCCTTATGTAGTCATTTGTTGAACGCTGATAATTTCTGCAAATTGATACGAGCCCTTCTTCACGAGGCTTCTAGGGCATATTCATATTCAAGAGCGCGCATCTGTGACGTATAATAAAGAATTAGTACCTGTTGTATGCTAAAGATGGCCTAGCACTTTGAGAATTCCCTTTGAGGGTTGTTTGCCAAACTCAGATATCTTCCCAGTTTGAATGGCCACATCTTACAAGTGAGATTCTTGGAGTCCACATGAGGTGGTATTTTGATCCGGAAGTCCGTAAAATTCATTCATCGCGTTGATGACATTGGTGTATACTTATTTTCTGCGAAGTGGGTGTGCGCTAAACTGCAACCACTGATTAGTGGACAAAGATGGCACCAAGTTTATCATAAAGCTGGAGTGTACAAAAATTATAATGTTAAGGGTGCAGCAGATTTCTCCCGCAATTTGGATGTCTTCATAGTGCACGTACTGTGCACGGTATTTAAAGTGTGTGTTTTGTTGCTGAACTTAACTCATTGGTATCAAAACTTGGAGCGACGGATAGAAGTGAGCTCTATTCTCACGTCAGTTGAAGAATTGATTTTTTCAGAGAAATTCTTCCATTCATTCCGGAATTTACGCAAATACTTCAGGGGGAAGGGGTCAACGCATTTTTTGAAAACGAGTCCATTCTTGTGGTCTTTTTTTGTACGGCTGAGTGGTATTTTCTGTTAGGAGAGTGAACTTTTCTCCAGCTAAATGTTATCAAGTTATTGCCTATATGGAGGAGTGAGGATTCCAATCTTCCTTTCAGTGGTTGGAGTGTCCTCATTCTTATATCCATGAGTGAGGATTTCCAGTCTTCTCACCAGTATCAGAGTATCTCTGTTTGATTACTCATATATTAAAGTGTTGTCTGTGTTTAGCAACATGTAAAACTCCATTTGCAACCATTTTTAGATAGACATCTAGCTTTTCTTGCCCTTCAGTAATTTTTGTAAAAAAATTTCCACCCGCTGAAGAATTTGCTTCTGATTATTTTTAACCGAGGCTCGTGACTGAATGTTTGGTCGATTTTCAAAGATCGCTTATTTGACCCAGTGTATTGCAGATGGTAGCCTTTAATGTTTATTCGTTAATTTATACAGAATAAGCGTTTAAGAAGTTTTTGTGTTTTAGGATAGTTTTGCTTCACTTTTGCCGCTAGTTAGAAGTGAGATGAAAAATTTGTCCATGTATGTTTGAAATGACATAATTTGATAGCGAAAGAACCAATTCGTTAGCTAGCCAGCCACTTATGAGTAATCTTGGAAACGAAAATGGAGCGTCTATGTGATGTTTTAGTCTCCAGCAATTTTCGCGCTCAAAAATTCCTTTCTGAGTGCATGATTTTCATCTGTTCAAATCAGTAGTTATTTATTCATTATTCGTTACGTGTAGAAATAAGATTTCTTCAATAATTCAGCCCAAACATCTGTATTTGTGAAAGTGGCTAAGATCTGGCAAATCAAAAGAGATCTTTTCCTTCAGGTGGATGGGAAGCGTTCTGCGCAGTTTGAGCACACACTTTTGGTAACAGAGACAGGCTGTGATATCCTTACTGCCCGAGGCACCGGTCGTCCGTGGTTCATGGATCAGCTCGAGAACTCTTACACATCGTGAGCTACACTCGATGCAAAGTGCTAAACAGTGGTTGTACGACACAGCAGGCTCTCGTCCTTTTTTGCATTACTGTCTTTCATATATGATGCCATTTTTTTCAAAATCGCTTTGTTGGGGATTTTCCATACTGGTATCTGATGTAACGGGTGCATTTGCAGCCAGCTTCTGGCGCATATAAGTATATATGCTAGATTATGGTTGTTAATCTTTCCTAGACCTCTTCATGGCTTCATATGGCATATAAGGGCGTGTGCAGAACAGCTGAAGGGGGATTTCAAGGTGGTTTTTTTAATGCGCAATACGATAACGAGAAATAAGGGAAAGAGAAACCAGAATGGAACCTGCATCTTGCACTCTGAAATCATGCTGGTTCAGATGAGCTAATTAATGAATCTGTGGTGAATGCAAATTAATAGCGTTGAACGTTTTGTCGAACTCGATCAGTTAAAAGCCGCAGTACAGATCTTAGCGTTATTGAAGGCACAGGTTTGCACCGATTGACTTCATGGAAGGTGAAAGTTTATACCGATGGTGTTATGTTAATAGCACGCGCTTTTTCATTTCTTTTCTTATGCGTACGTCACTCTTCTTTTCTTTGTTTCCACATTGCAACATACAGGTGTGAAACTGTAGTGGTTTTTTTCATTTGTTTTGACTTGATGTGGAATTCGACAACGCTCAAATTTTTTTTAGTTCTCTTAGAAGTTTTTTTAAAATTTATTTTCTAGCATGTTTGCATTATACTTGTGGATGTATCGTTCGAATGCGGAAATACGTACCACTGGTCGGTTGAGCTGAGGCATTCGAGAATATTCGTTCGTATTGTTTGTTGATTGAGGTTTAGCTTTGTCGACATATTGGCATCGATTGTATTATTTGCTTGAATTGTGCGTCTATTTTGAGCACTGCTCTCGCTCAAATTTTTGGTGTGTTGCATAGTTTAGTTTCTTATGAAGACAGTTGTCTTCAAAAGTTGATCGGTAAGAAGGAGATTCACGTTCGTCACGAATAAGTTTCTTTCACTGATCCTCTGTGAAATTTTACTCGATTCCATTATTCACTATATATTATATATTTTACTCATCGAAGCTTACGTCTGGCTGCATTGGTTAATGCCTTTCAAAGTATCGTGTAGATGGACAATACATATGCACAAACAGAAAGCTTTTGCAAGGCAAATTTTCGAAGGTGCATAAGAGAATTTTTCAAAATGCAGTTGAACAGGTTTCGAACAGATAATTTTAGAGCTTCAATTTCTGGAAGATTTTAAGACGATTCGTGAGGAATATGCCTCAACGGGACCTTTCAAGTTGGTTGTCAAAAAGGATCCCCGCAAGAAGAGTGATGTGTTAGGCTTCATTCGACGAACAGCGCAAAGAGGGTTACGATTAGTTCTTCATTTCCCCGATAACTGAATTGGATGAGTTCCACGTTTGATATGCCCAAAGAAAGCAAATAAAAAGTACTTTTAAAATAACGGCCATAATGTTGGTCACCTTTGAGATCTATCAGCCGTATATGCAACTTTGAAGATACAAAATACAACTTGATGTGACTGCATGAATCTCCTATGCGTCACAGCATTGCTTCAAGACACGCTATCTTGGCGTCGATCTTATGACGTATACCTCTTGGTTTCACGTTTACACTCCAATTATTGCTTTCGTATACACCACGAAGGTCACTGTAGTCATTTCCAACTTTCTTCGTCGAATTTTTTGCTACAGTATTTATTGTCTTTTCCGCTATGTTTATATTGTTGATTCAGCTAAATTTCATAAAGTGACACTTCTTTGAGATGGGGCGAACTAGTTCTTGAGGTTGCCAAAGTTTTTCTCATCACTCATCGATTACTGCAGCGAACAATAGCTAAATAGATATATGTGTGTAATCTTTTTGTTTACATTATCTGTCCAACAGTTGCAACTCGCCTACCATATGCAACAGTAAGCGGGGTTGAGTGCGATCAGTGCTATGGGGTCACCATCCATCCTGCTCGCCCCCTTCCCCCTATCCCTTCCCCATCTCCGTTCCGGTCCGTTGAATTCCTTGTATAAATTATTTCATCTAAGGACGCCATAACCATAACATCCAAAATCAGATCCCTTCTGCTATCGGTGAAGTAATTTTGCAACGAGCAAATTTTGGGTTGATAAAATTGCAGAATTCGCTGGCCTCATAGTGGGTTCTATAGTTTTATTTTCAAATATTTACGCAGTCAACCTGTTGATCGAAAGAGTAGAACTGCAAAAATTGCTGGTTTAAAAAGTCTTCGATCACGATTGGTCATTTGTGTATAGATCTATCGAAGTTCCAAGTTCAATCGCCTAAAACAATTGTATTTAATGAAAAAAAAAAATAATCGGCATTATCATAGCATTAAACACAATTTGAAAATAGGTCCTGAAATTGAATGCAGTAAAAGATTTAGTCAGATGTTATGCATGTAATGCATGCATTAGCATGGCTTCTTGTCGATAACGACTTGTCGAATAACCGTGAATAGTTGGTCAAGGAAACTCTCAGAGAGCGCTGAAAATTGCGATTTAGAATTGCAAAAGAGAGGAATTAAAAAGAAAATACAGAGCTGTAAAATCAAAAACTACGTTTAGCAAACCCTCAACATGCAGAAACGAAGTTAAGCGACCCGAAAGTTGGTGATGCTTTTAACGGCCGGTTTCTTGAAGTTTCCACTGAAGGGGTGCAAGCGGGATGAAATGGACCCACTGATCATAGGTTATTGACGAACTGACCACTGTTTCTAAGTAATTCGTAGAAATAATCTCTCTATCTCACTAGGACAGCAATCGCCATTTCATTTTGTTTCTGAGCCCTTGGGTACGTGAATGTTATTATCGAAAGTTTTTCGAAATTGTATAAGATAATCAGGGCAAAAATGTTAATTTTCACTAGTACTGCTTAGGTGAGACTCAAAGCTGAGAGCGGAAACAATCACGAAACTGATATCGTTGAAGCTATCATTTTCTAGAAGCTATTCACTTGAGCTGATTCTGAATATTCTGCTATTTGAAGCGCAAAACAACTGTGATCGAATACTCGGATGGATATTTGGAGTTGGCGCTTTAAAGAATAGTCGCAGACAATTTAATGCGTTTTGTAGTGAGCATCTACAGTTATCGGCAGAGGCTATGCAGTTTAAAGCTCAGCATCATCAGCGTACATATTCAAGCGCACAGAAGCACGAATGCACTGGAGTAGGTGGTTTATATAAAGAAGAAAAAAACGAAACACCAAATATAGCGCACTCTGGAACACCATTTCCGGAAGCAATCTCTGACGAGAATGTAAATATCCAGTGTTGAGTTTAAATGTTCTTTCAGTGAAGAATCGATGCGGGCACAATCCACAAAAAAGTTTTCCCACAGTTGACTCTAGCAGTTATAAAAGCATGCCAATATTTGCTTAGTTGGGCTTTATTTCTACATAGGAGGCCAAACCACTCGCTTTAGAAGTTAGCCGATTTTCTGTTCTGTCGATAAATGACTATTCTATCAAAAAAAGTCATCGAAAGAAGCAAGTCAGAATGTCATTAGCAACTATGGAACAATAGCAGCTGATAATAAACCTAATGAAAGTTGTCGATGAAGATATAAATTCGAACTGAAGAAAATCATCAAACGAATCCGTCGCATCAATTCGATTATGTGAAGAAATTCTCAAAAGTGTCATCTTTATCGCAACGATACCACTTATTCCGTGAGTTTTTCATATTCCATGAATAATAAATAAAATCCGCTAATGACAATAAGTCAGTCAATAATTGCTGATAAAAATTAAAGATAAGCTGGAAAAAAGAAGGGACAGAAAATACAACGAGAACGTCGAATGGCATAAATTTTGAAACCAATGGATAAGTCGACTTTATTGTAGATTACCATTTTATTGACAAACCATTATTATGATAACCAAAAGAAATAACGAAAGTGTTTATATTACTCAAGCAGATGTATAGGAAAAGCGAAAACATTCTGATCACCTAGAAAAATGCAACATATGAAAAAAGAAAATAAGATTTTGGAGGAAATCTAATTTATTTTCAGATGGCAGAAAAATTGATCATTTTCTGAATAAAAATATTGCCCATTACTTGTTCACTCATTTGTTCATATATTTGCTTATTTGCATATTTACTCGCTTATTTATTTTTCTGTTCAACTAAGGGAGAGAAAAATAAGCGAAAGAAATCAAACAACTTCTCGCGTTTATCAGTCGACCAGTATTCTTAAGTGGTACATTTGATAGTTCCTTCCATTTATATTACACTTGAAACGCCTACAACAAACATTGATGCATCGTACAAGTAATCCTGACTTATATATATGACTAGTCCACATCAGTCTCATCCTATGATAGCATGAAAACAACTTCCTTTCCCTAAATCAAACGGGCTAGGAAGAGCAATATGGACAAATCGTTACACATTCTCGGATATAAAAGGCAACAGCAACAATGTAAGCTGTACAAATTTCGTTTTTAAAACAAAATAAATATGCTATGAGTAGAAAGTCAAAACGGATGTCTGATTGCCTCGAACAAGAAGTGTCGGCGGAAGATCCCGGCTGAGTAATTCCAACCACAGCAAATAGAGCGGACTAGCGACAAGTTCTTTATGAGCCACTGGTAATGTTCTGTAAATAAATTTTTTTTTGTTTTCTTAGCGAAGTATAAATTATTCATGTTATTTCCGTAAATCATCTCCTCGTAAATTGTCTGAGCGTCACTTACATTGATCCCATATAAGATTTTCACAACTATCAACAACTCAAGTTGGCTAGATAAGTGGAACTAATATTGCGCTCAATTCGACGAACCCAACATGTATTGGAAAAAAAGATCAATATTCATTTTTGAAACAATTGATTGGCTGAAAATTTTATTTCCGCTTTAAAACTCTCGAATCACTTCGCTGATTTGGCTGTCTCTTTTTCACTCATATAAAGGCCATGTTTTATAACGCCACAGTCATTAATCTCCACTCAGGTCTACAAAATCCACCCGTTCATCTATAATAGTTCATCTACATAGACTACTTCTTCAAACAGGCGAAAAGACAAAAGAAATGAAATGATGAGATGAACGTTTGTACAACATTTTATTCTTGCATCATTTGAGCGAATTCTATGAAAATGCGAATCAATACCCCTCTCTAACACTGTGACTAGCTTTTTTTTTCTTTCTAAAGTGTGTTGCATTTGTTTTTGAAAGTCGATCCATAACATCTCAAACAGTAAACTCAACATGCTATTCATGGAGTCTTTTCCCTAGATTAACGTTCATCGACAACCGATAAGAATCATTACTAATACTAGAGGGTTTCATACAACAAAAGATAGACTTACACAACGACAAGTGATGATAGTGAAGAATATTCCAGAAGTAGCTCACGGGAGCGCAAAAGTTTCCGCGTCCTCATTTCACTTGAAACCAATAATTGCTTCGATATTATGCCCTCTTTTGATGTGAGCACTTTGAGCATTTCGTTGTATTCATCCTCTCTGAAAAATGAACAGGAAGTGAGTTAAACCTCTGAAAAAAAAATGAACCGGAAATGCGTTATATTTCTGAAAAAATGGACCGAAAATGCGTCATACATCTAAAAAGTCAACTCCGAATGGGTTGCGAAATTAGGCACATCGAGCTTTTATTTTAAGCAAAATAGTTCAATGTGCATCGGAAAAGCATCTACAACGCCTCTAAATAGTACTCTTCGATTGTCGTGTCATTCAAGTCAACAAACAGATACATTTATAAAAATATGTCAAAAAATTTTTTTTCTGCTTATTGCCATATCACAGTAACAGCTGAGTCTTCTCGATGATGCTTGACTCACGCTGTCTCATCGGGTCAGATATTCATAGACTGCGATGGTTCCATGGACAGTTGTTGAGTGCCATATGATCCAGCGTCCGATGTTTCGGTAAATATTACCAGCCGCGAGGACGAAGTAAGGCTGCAGACTGACAATTCTGAAAAACGAAACAATGTTTCAGATTTCTTTTATGTTTCAGATATACTGAAAACACAACGATTTTCTGTCTGAAATCGTTTTTCTGAATTGTGTTTTTTTCAGATATATTTTCAGTATGTCTGAAACATAAAAGAAATCTGAAACATCGTTTCGTTTTTCAGAATCGTCAGTGGCCCTCAACAACTGTCGAGGCAACCAGGCTTGCCATTAAACATTTGATTACAATAAAAGTGTGGATCTTAGGAATATCTATGTTCACCTGAATCAAGTCGTTTTCAAATTTATTTCCGATAATCAAATTTTAAACCAATTCAATAGATTTCAATAGAGTGCCTGCGAGTTTTTCAGAATTTTGAGTGCATTTGCAAAGCGCAGATTCACCAATGAAAGGACTCGCTTCGTGCTATTTGTTGTCTAATTTATTTTCAACTATTAAGTCTCGTAATAATTGCTATTTTTGCAAAAATAATTTTGAATTCCAGAAATTTTTCTCAAAATTATTGATCTGAGGCCCTTACTTATGAAACTTTAAAAGTCTATTCGTTATATGGGATATGTATATGAGAGAGTTAGCTTTTATAAGTGAATGAAATAGGCTGAATGTGAAAATTGTTATTAGTGCATAGGTTTAAGTTCATAGGTCAAAGTTTTGAGCACAGCGAATGAGGCAGGAATTTAAAGCTTGTCGAAGGTAAGGATGTGAAGATATCAGGATATCAGGGTATCGAAGATAATCTTGCTGCGATTTATTCTTCAAATATAGGCAAAAAAGAGAGAAATATAGACCCTGTTACATCGCATATGTTAATGCAGTCTGATGTTTTGATTAATCATGAAAAGATTGCATTTTAGCAATATTTTGCTCTGTAGCAAAACGTCTTCATTCCTAGTCGGATTTGAACTCGTTAGCTTTAGAAATGGACGGAAATTTCCTGGATCTCAGGAATCCTGATCTCAACGGAAAGTCGTTGACTTTTGGAATTCATATCAAGAATGGCTTAGAGTGTCAATTCGATAAAAATTTTTCCTAGTTGCCAGAAACCATCTCAAATTGAAAACTTGTGGCGGCTAGATAGACTAAGCCTTGGCAAACTGCGGTACAAAAAAATAGAAACAAAGCCAATAATAGCAAAAGGCCATGTTAAATGTGACTTCATGTGACTATAGGG
Source organism: Toxascaris leonina (assembly GCA_022844705.1). NCBI lineage: Eukaryota > Metazoa > Nematoda > Chromadorea > Rhabditida > Ascarididae > Toxascaris > Toxascaris leonina. Next base: position 72,246 of record JAARMF010000370.1, on the reverse strand, counting down.
CCAAATGAGGGGCCATAATGATGGGGCTGCATGTATATATAGATAATCGGGATATCAGAACAGTACCAAGAAGGACGCGGAGTTTGGAGTCTTGCAGAAAGGTGTATCAACGAAGAGATTTGCAAACGACATTATTCGTTAATGTACAACCTTCAAGTGTATACAAATGTTGCATTCTTTCTCCTTTTTAATATACACCATCCACCTACATATAACACGGGATCATTATTTACGAAAAAGTCCCTTACAAATTCTTTCAGACATTGAAGGGATCAACGAATAGATGTTGCGACAGTTTGCTATAAAAAAAGGATTGTATGCTAACGTTTCCTTATAGAGCTGCTGCTCGACTTCATCACATAACACGGTCACTTGACTGAAGTCGATGCGAAACTTCTTCAGCAATCGTTCCATCTTCTGATGCTCTTCATTCACGTTGAGTGGACTATGCGAGATTGTGAAGAATCTCAATTTCGAACCCTAATAATTAAGTTCACTTTTAATTTGAGATCGTGTTTGGTCCTTTCCCTCACTTTCTATATGACATATTGTTTTAGGCAAGTGCCTATCTACCATATATGACGCTAGCCTATCGCTTGGCTCCATTTTAATGTCGGAAAATTTTTATTCATTTTTGGGAAACCGTATATTCATTTCTTTAACGGCCATACCGATCGCAATAGAAAATTTTGTACAACCAGTAAAATTTTGTCGATATGTTCGCATTTTTGCATCGTTCCTGGATGGCAAATCTTTATCGTTTCTTCCATATATATTTGAATTTAACGCTTCGAACAGAAAATCTCTTAACCTTTGAACTTTGCATGCGATTTATTAATTTTGTGTCCTTGTTTCTAGGCTGAACTATCAAAATAATTTCGTCGTTTCTTCAGGAACATTAAACTAGCGCTTTAGCAGTTTGGCACTTTCAATCGGCTGAGCAATAAAAATTTCTTTTTTCCCAGTTCCCTTCCTCTCCCCTCCTTCATGTCATTTTCGTCTGCAAAATTTTCCTTCGAACGTTCCTCGATTTTATTTTGACATTCTTTTTTGGAAAAATGCCAATAAAAAGTGATCATTCCCCTTTAATGTGTCAAAAATAATCGACATTCATTTGAATGTCTTTTTAATTATCGGCGAGAAAACATTTCTATTTGAAGTTGTAAACAAAACAAGAAGATCATTTTCCACTGTTCATCACTTGCGCTGCTAATAGTTCAACCACTATATCACTAACATATTTGCCTTTTTTCAGCTAGCTCTCTCGATGAATGCTTTCGGTCGTTTTCTTCAATTCTTTTAAGGAAGAGTGTATGATGTAAGCAAGCTTAACAAATCACACGCAATTTTAGCAGCGATCTACTGGAATATTCTCTATTATTGTGGCCGTTTTTATCGTTTATTCCCTTAAAAAATCGGCATCGACAACAAAAATATTACGTTTCTTGAGTCTCAGAGAAAACAACTCTCAGTGTTCAAATCGAAAGCGAGCAAAATGCCAAGTAACGTCATTTGAGAGTAGAAATCGGTTCTCATGACATGCTTTGCCTATCGATACGCGGATAATAGATCGCTCTCTGTAGTTGTTTCTCCAATGAGAAGTGGAAATTTTCATTGTTTGCCTAATTTTGAGTTCATTTTTTCTTTGCATGACAAATTATTCGAACATATATGAGCAGAACTGCTTTCAATCTCAAAAATAAAAATTCCATTGCGACAAATGCGACACTTTTAAACAACCCACTCAATGGCTGAAAATGCTTCGAACAATAATAAGTTTACTATTTGAGTTATAAGTTCATTCAGCAAGATTCTTATGGTCAACATCACTAGCACCCCCAAAACAAACCAAGTATTTCATGCAGAGCAGAAGGATGCCAACATTTGTTATTACTTCGGAGTTAATCTCAATTTGAAAACCATTTCATTACTTTGAACGCCCTCATATATAATATAATCTCTTCAGTGTGTGCACCATTATAAATAATTATTAATGAAGGTGAGCATTGAAAGTTACCTGTAAATAGCTGGCTTGACAAGAGAGCAAATATGGAATAAGTAAGGTAAGACCTCCATCATCATAAAGCCACCAAACGTCAATTACACCATCCTTGATTTTCGTTGTAAATTTTGTCGTTGTTCTCTTTTGTTTCCTAAATCATAAATTGCAACTAATTGGAACTTCATTAGAATTTAAGAAAAAAATCGCGAATCAAGTGGAAAATTCTCGTATGATTGTTATCTAAACTACGGACAGAAAAAAGCCTTTGTAATGCTAACGAGCGGTGATTTTATGAAAACCAAATGAAAGCTCGACTATAAAAAAAGGAAAGCATAACAGCTAAGCGATATTACTTGAGGCTTGGATCCTTTATGAATGAACCACTCGATGTGCTTGGATTTCTTGAGCTAGCCGAAAACTGTACCGGAAGTTGTGTCATTAGGAAAACATGTGAAAAACTTTCGGATGTCTTCGATGTTCGTGAGAACGCTGAAAAGTTCTTCATGTTAGCATATTTCATTTCGAAAGAAAGATATTTTAGTTCGAAAATTGCAAATATTCGATACGTTTTGATATTGCTTCACTGGGGCTTTATTCGCTCATACCACTGTAGATGCGCTGCAATATAACATAAGCGGCGATAATTATTAGCTAATTAGAGCAATTAAGGACTCATGAATGTTTGAATTGTTGAGTCAATAATCGAATCTCTAATTGCCCATTCAGGAGGAAATTTTGAGGAGCACATCAGAGAACGTTATCATATCGAATAAATGGTCACTATCATTTTTATCGCCTTTTCTGTATTGAGTTTAGAGCAATATTGTGAGGAAACTTAGAAGGGTTTCCTGAGGAAGCTTGAAAGGATTCCCTGCGGAAAGAAGGATTTCCTCAGGAAACTTAAAAAGATTTTTGGAAATGAGCGAAATATTTCAACAATGAAAATAGCGTCCTTCAATCATCGGAGGTTAAGTAAATTAATTTCGTTATAAACACTCAGCTAATCTTATATGGCACTAAGCACGGATGCTTTTTGTGATGAGCGACACCACAAATGACACAGAAGAAAGGAAACTGCTAATGTATAGTTGGCGTTCAATGGAAATTTAGCTATAAACTGAGCGAAAATGAAGGCATAAGAATGAACAAACATTTCGAAGGATTCGTTGGTGTGGTGGGTCTTTTTGCTCGAGGTGCTTCACCTCGACTAAAATCATCCGAAAGTGATGATTTCGAATCGGATAACATCTGAAACACTTGGTGTTGTTAGTACTTTACTGCTATCAATTATATTCCAACGAATCGGTTTTAGCTGGATCATATATCGTCTCTTCGTTACGTAAAATTCTCCTATACCATAGTAATAAGTCCAAAAAAACCTTTCCAAAAATCTCACCAAAGCATCATTTATGTACGTCCAGTCAATAATTTTCGTCAGTTAAAAATAGCTGACAGTTAGGTAAAAGTTGTCCTTTTATGTAATAATTGACCTGATTATTCGCAATAAGCCCACAACTCCTTTATCACTACTCAAACGGTATAAAATATGTGGACGTTTGCTGCCAACTTTAAATGTCTAGGACTCATAATTAAATCAGCCAATACAAGAAAAAAATAACAATGAGAAATTTGCTTGCATTTTTAGGTTTTTGCTGATCTAGAGTAGAGATTACTGCGCAGACGCATAGATACACATACATATGTACGGATGCACTTTCATAATAGTACCCATTTACTAAGAAAACACATTTAAAAAAAAGAAAAAAAAAGAAAAAAGAAACCGCCGGAATATTAGAGAAATTTTTTATGAGCTAGACTTTTTAAAATACTTGCACAGCAATTTTCGCAAAAAATCCATTTTCATAGATCATTTATTTTATTTCTCAGAAAAGAAGTGATATTAAAGAATCGAATTCACCAAATCTGGCAATCGTAAAAATAGATAATCATCTGGAGATTGTAAATTAACACTTTGATCGAGGCCATCGTTACGATTACGAAAAATACATAGACTCATATTCGATTCGAAAGCATCTCTGCAACAATTGGACATCATTACCCCGCATCATTGTACTGAAAAATAAACGCACTAACTTTGACATAAATAATATAGCTATGATTTTGAGGCAACATTGAGATGCTCATCTATCTTTTAGCAAATAATAATTTAACTTTCTAATTAACTGATAAGATGGTGAACCTGTAAAATAATTGGGTTTTCGATTGATAATTTTCAACTTCCAAATAGTGTGTGTTTTTTATTGTTTGAAGAATTAATAAATATTCATAAAGTTATGCGTAATTTGTTGAATAAATTGAACTTGAGCAAAGAACATCACCTAATAACACCGATATAGTCTTTTAGTTCATCCATATCTGAGAGACATTTATTAAGCCATGTCATTTTGAAACCCATAAGAAGAATATTTGGTTGCATTTTGCCGAGACCAACCGTTTGAAGCAATGATTGTACACCACTTCGAAGTGACCTGTAAATTCAGTCGTTCGTTTTTGAATTTCTATTGCCAGTGCTCCTCGTAGAGAGCACTATTACTGTTAGTTACAATAGTTCAGCATTTACAATCACGTCTATTTTAATTTTATTGAATTCAGTGAAAATCAGAAATGCAATGCTTCACTGTAATTGAAATACGCAGTAATTAAATATTCGTTACTGGTTACTGCGGGCAGAGGCAACATATAGGCCGTGCTTTTTGTAAGCTTTAGAAGGTAATTCTTCATAGCAGTATCGGCTGATCTGATGGTTAGTTTCCCCGAATATGATTGACTGTATCGACGTGTCGTATTTTAAGAATGGCGTACTCGCACGGAAACATAGAATTTGCAATCTCAATTCGATAGCTTTATTGCAAGTTATATTCATCACCACCTACGAAGGCTGAAAAATATCATTAACCCATGCAATTATTGAGACATTTGAATGGCCTTGTTTTGGTCATACCAAAATATCAAACAATTGAGACTTTACGAAAAGAATCTGCAACGGAAAACACTAAAAAAGTGAAGGCAGTACCGATTTGCGACTGCACAATAAAATGCCTTGATACGATGTTCATTAAGCCACTGAGTAAAATCGATATTCAGTTTTTTAATACATGCCGTTGCTGCCACAGACGAAGGATACTGCAAAATTTTACAAAACATCAGAACACAAATTCATCGAGAAATTTAAAGCGACACAAAAAACAACAAAAGAACAACATATTTATATGACTTACCGGAACGACATGTCCACAAATCATTAGATTTTGTCCTTTGCTAATTCCGTATGCAAAATCGACCAAATCTTGTCGTGCTGATGGATTTCCAGTGAGTACCAATAATTGAGGTCGATAGTTCTGAATAATTAACTCAATCAATCACCGCTTAAAAAATCGGTTATTGGTAAATTTTTTTGCATTTGATTTCGTGAAATCACCAAGAGGAATTCTAAAATTCAACTGCGTTACTTGACTCATAAAAACGTGCCAAGTCTTTAGACCTATAGAGACTTATATTGCACCATATCACTTCTGTTAAACACTTCCAAGCGCTTGGAAACCTTACTACTAGATAGCAAAAAAAAAATCTTGGTCTCTTTGAGGTGTTAATCACTGTAAAACATTTTTTGCTTTATCCAACAAGAATACTATAATCGATAAATTATTATTATTATACCATTCGTCAAATATCAAATGAGATCATTTAGTCACTTTCATTCATTTGTTCAATAAATCATCGTATATTATTCAAGTATGCAATTGTTCAGATAATTGCTTTTTCTTTATTTCCTCTGAAATAATCTTATCGCTTCCTTCCCCTTCCCCACTCCTTCTACACCCTTTCTCCATCCACAATTTTCTGTCGTGAATCTGACTCAGTAATTTCAATTAAAATATCCAACATCAAAGTCAAAGCTGAGTTTTTTGGATATTTTATGATATTCACCTCATCACAGGGTTTATTTTTCAACGTATTGGAAACGATAAAGAGAAGTATTACTATGCTCAGCAAAATTTCCACTGAAAAAAATCACTGAACCGATGAAACTTCTCTCGAAAACGCATCGAAAAATTTGATTGGAAGAAACAAACTTACCTTGACATGTTCTTCGATTTGCGATAATTTTAATAGTCCCATTAGCGCATTTCGATAACTATTCGCTTGAGTCGATGAACCCCAATTGATATCTTAAGCGAACAGTCTTAAGAATATCGATAGCATACTAGAGGCTTCGCATATCATCAGATAAAGCTACCTCGTTAACGCTACTTTTGATGTTCACAAGTGGCAAAAGTATGCTACTGAAGTGGGCATGACATGTGCTTTTGCAGTGCGGCTCACGTAGACTAACAGTCGCATAAGCTCCACTCCACATGCGCCCGTTGAACGCACAATATGATTGAAGTTGCTGCTAACGAGTAGTTTATGCCTTTAGACTCTTTCTGTGTTAAAATTTGGATGCGGCATTAAAATGATATGCATTGCTTATGCTGCTGTCGCAAGAAGGCATAGCATATCGCTCATGTTCCATGAGCTATCTTGGAATAGTTTAAGTAGTTTTTGAGCTCCAGTTCCACTGAGTTGTAAGCTACACACCACTCAACTTGCTTAAGGGCAAAAGGCTCTGCAAATGTTGGATGCAAAATGCATGAAAGCATTAAACAAATGAAAATACTCGATAGCAACAGAAGTATTCTGCCCTTCTATCGTTATCGTGAAACGCATGCCGCACTTGTGAATTTCTCACCTGATTTATTGGTTCGGATATAAATAAATAAAAGAACGAATATTCCGAAAGTGACTAGCGCAGTGATCCATGATAGCACGAACATTATCGATATGCAAAGCACCGAACCAAATAGCGAAAGCCATTTATTGTAAAAGCGAAATCCTGGTCGGAAACCTAAACATCGGTCATTTAGATGAAACACTATACCTAGAAGAGTGGGCGAATATATGCAGTGATGGTCGGAAAAATTTTTTTCCGCTGTAAATAAAAAATTTGGAGGCCACCTGCCTAGGTTGAGGAGGAAAACCCGCGAGAACTGTGCGGAATATTGTTAAAAGTGCCGAGCACATTTGTTTGGCGAAAATGCAGCAGGAAGACGTCGTGACTGACCATTTATCAAGTGGTTTCAATTAGGATATCAGTGAAGCTAGAATCATAAAATCTGGTGGGCTTTATATACGACCGATCTCATGCATCAGTTTGTTTTCTTGGAACTGATTCACTAATTTCCGCAGAAAGTCATAGATATTGAAGGTGAAAAAAAAACAAGAATACACTTTACGCCTACCCGGTTTCCTCACACAACATTTGAATCATAGGAAAGCATCTAACTTTTACAAGATTTGCGTGAAAATCGCACGAATCTCATATTCTAACGAAGAGTCATAAGACCGATTAAAACGAGCTGAAATATGCAGAGATTATTTTACACATTTCCCGCTAAGTGACAGCCTTGTCGTTGTGTGTGGCTTGAGCAGTCTAACTAGGCGTTGTTGATCATCTCTCGCCAGAAATGTTAGACTGGAACCAAAAAGTGCCCTTCACTGGGTCCTTTGGGACAGGTGATCCATATGACGGAGGGCATACCGCATGGTCCGCCTAGCCAGCCCTTGACGTACTATCCTTAAGCTACAATCGCATCAAAAATCGTGCGAAAGGCTGCCGTGGAGCTGTATACGGAAGCAAGGACTGCACGATGATTATCGATTTCTAAGCTATCTAAGGTGAGGAAATTTGCACACATTCAGAAATATTTGGAGCAGATTGGTGCAATGATTGGGATTTAGGAGCTCACACCACATAGGCTCTTCTTCTCTACTTTTTATTAGAAGTTGTAGTATTGGCATAAGACGGAAATATATGTGATAGTTTACTTTGGGAAAGTAAAGCTATTCGCATATGCTTTCGATGCGGCAAGATGCTTTTTTTGTTTGAACTTTCTGCAACTCACTGCTATTTCTTTGTATCGATGGAACCATCTCCCTCTTGTATATTTCGACGCCCATTAGAGCTGGTATTCTTTAAAATTAGAATTTATGATCTCAAATTCTATGCAATAGTACAGCATAAATGTTTCTGCGGTGCGAGATGATGATTTTCCTATAGATGAAAATCGGCTATTCAAAAAAATTTTGCAAGAAAATACTTCCTGACCGGAATCCTAAAAAGAATCCACGGGCTCGGAACATCCAGATCACAGTCAACCAGAGCTATTATATCATATGCTAGGGCAAACACGATGATGCGGTGGTTACGCTAGCCTGCCGACGCTTTGATGAAGTAAAGAGAAAAAAAACTTTAACGCAAATAAGTCGAAATTTCTAAGAAAGATGAATTAGCGCTGCGACGATCATCGTGGAGTTTTTCTGCTCCTGACAGCGAAATTTCTTCCCTCATTTTTCTATTTTCTAAAAAGCATAAGTCAACGAGCGCAGTGAAACACATTTACGCACACAGAATTCCTTTCAGTTCAACAGCAGTTAATTTGTCGCCACCTAACATACCTGGTGAATTGGCTTGTGTGGCATCGAAACATGCGAAATTTGTGATAGCGAAAGCAGCGAGGAAGAAGTTCGTTATGATGATCGAAATAACGTTCAGATCACCTAAAAAAGACGGAAAAGAATTGTTTTGAGGACGTGAAACGGGGCGAATGCAGCGCAAAATTCCAACATATGACAGGTGAAAAATAGCATGAATAAAAAGAAAATTTCATGCGCTTCTGCAACGTTGAAGAAAATCATATTATGTGACAAATATGTCCAATCACAGGCAGGTTTATATAAATGTATCTTCACTGCTCACTAAATATATGACTGTCAAGCTTCTACTCTCCTCACTACTCCCTAAATACCCCCTTATATTAAACTTTCAGATTGATCCATTAATCTAGAAAGAATTTTTCAAAACGATAAACCATTTATTGGAAAAGAAAAAAGTTCTTGAAAGGCTGCAGCAAGACTGCGGTACAGTGCAGCGATTGCAGATTACAAAAGATTTACAAAAAGAATGGGCTGCATTTTACATCCGTAAATTAGCAGCAAAAATGTATCTTTTCTAGCAAACTCCGTATAAGCGGGACGGATCAATGAGAAGATGAGTGCCTTATTGGAAAAGTTTTATTATTGGAGTTGGTAAGTGATATAAAAATGTTTTTAAATGTTGCAAATTTTTTATAATGAAATGAGCTCATTTTCCGTAATAATAATATTCATTGATTTATATGAGTTCATCCATTCGCAGCAATCTTTCAAAATGGAGGAGTAAAGAAACGATATTTTAATGTTATGCGTGTCACCTTGCAATCTTCTCTCATCCACTCTTTGTAATTTCCACCAATTAGCGGCGGATTTGATGAAAATATTCCAGTGATGTGGATAGGCGGGAATAACCTAAACTTGACCAGGCCTATCTTGGAGAAGTATCCCGAAACGCTTCTAACGAATGTGTAGTCACTTAATTTCAGCTCAACAATCATTTATTTCGAAGCTTACCAATAAAAATCATAAGCGACGCAATCATGAAAGTAAGCACATATGCACGATGAGGATCCTTATGTGAACCATGGCCTTTGCTGAAGAACTTCAAATATGGATAGATACCATCGCCACAAAGTGCCTACAAGTTTTTCAGTCGATATCCGCTTCGCTTATAGAGCGACCACCCACTTTGTTCTCGAGTTTGCTTCAATTCAATTTTCGTGAGACAAATTCTGCGCTTAAACACTTGAATTGTTTTAGTGTTTTCAAACAACTTTTTGAATATCTTTCATAATTTCACAGGTTACCAGCAACAAACTGTTATTAACCTAACCGCTTGATCATGCTCATCAATGATGAGAGTCATAAAGGGGGTTGGTATTAAGACGGATATCTTTAAATTCGATTCAAACACCCACCTGAAAAACTCGCGGCGCTCCAATGAGGCAACCGGAAGCGGAACTCAACGTCGATGCGAAGATGCCCATTATTACAAGTGGAGTGAACGCACCTTGCAAAAGCATTACCTGCAAATTATATTTTTTTCTCAGACTTCCAATTTTCTCTCTTCCTAAAGTTGAGGAAATGAAAAACGAGAATCTTGTAGCTTAATATCAGTTTAATATCGCTAAATATGACGCTGAAATTGCTGGTTCCGATTTTCGTTAGATAAATTATACAAGCCCATAGTGTTAGTGTTTTCTCTTATGGTCGCATTCAATCGAGCTCTCAAACTCACGAATAATATTGTGTTCAGCCGTAGACAAAATATCGTGTACGCTTTTCCGGGCATTGATATTCAGTGCAATCATTAATTACAGTATTGAAGTTGAACAGATAGGTTAGCTGACGCTGCTGGAATATTAGCTGCCTAGAGCGATCAGTATTCAGCTGCTGCCTACTTACTTCTTAAGTCTGCTTTCCAAAGTGATTTCTGATACGAGTAAGTTCGAGTGGAGTAAAAAGATGCATCAGCAACGCCCACCTGATAATCATTTGCAAGTCCATATGGACATGTGAATGTTTCGGCACATTTTGGTGGAACAAATCGACCCGTGACACTTGAAAACTCTGAAAAAGCATAATTTTCCTGTTTCCCTTGATTCGTAATTGAGATCTCTGGAGCTGAAGCATTCAGATAGTGCCTATTTCAATAAATCCTGAGTTACTCAATAAGTCAACATCTTGATCGATCTCGTCATCCTCATTCAAGATTCCTAACGGTTTTTAAAGCAGCTGAATTGATAGGACGATCACTTGCATAAGGAATCTTTGAAATTTCCTCCTTGAGAATAAAACTGTCTACTTTTCCACAGAAATGCGATGTAAATAATCTCAATTTTTTAGTCAACCAATACTGAACTAATAAATAAATAAAAATAAATGTTTGATGTGCTTGGCATATAAACAAATGCAAACAATGAATAAACAAATAAACAAATCTAAACAATGAACAAGCAAGTAAACGGACGTAGAATAATAAATAAACAAATAAATAAATTTAAATGAATGAATAAACGGAAAGACATCCATTGACAAGCTGCATCAAAAATTTTGGATAAATGAACGAGTAAAAAATAAATGCCATAACTAAATCACGTATTATTTGAGAAATGATTTATCATTTCAATATCAGTTCATTATTTAGTGATAAATGAATTAGTGCAAAAAAAAAAAGAATTCAAAAATTGCTAGCATCTTTTTTCGATACATAAATAAATAAATCACAATCACTAACGTGGTATTGAAACACCGGTTGCATCACGTACGACTGTTACTGTTGTAAGTGTCATCGCAAGTGCATATATACCTAGAAATTGGTTCGCATCCAATTATCTGCATTAGGTTTGCCGAAATTAGCTACGAAGAAAGCTCGAAACGAATACTTCTACATCCACTACTATACTATCAAAAGTGCAAAAGAAAAGAAAACCAATGCAATAAAACGGCATTGATATTGAGCAAAAAACATGTTATACTGCAATATCACATTGCAGACAACAGTACTGCAATAATAAAATGCCGCAAAATGAATATGAACATGCAAATCGGCTGATTTCGGGGGTAGGGGAGGGGGGGGTGACGGAGGGGGGGGGGGGGGCAAGTAGGCAAAAAAACTCTCATAAAGCAAACGGCAAAATGATTGTGGTATTGGGGAAATCATCGAAAAGCTTACATGTTGTAATGATTATCGCAAGAATTGTACCACGTGGAATAGAAGTGGAGGGATCTTTGAGATCGCCAGACATGCTCGCACCTGCCATAATGCCAGTCATAGCCGGAAAGTATACACCAAAGACCGTAATGAAAGTCTGACCATTGCGAAAATCAGGTAGCAGGTTTGCGTATGTTGTGGCCCCTTAAAAAAATCACTGTTTGCCTCAGTTGATATCGATGAGCGATTGAATACAACAGAAATGTTAAATCACTCGCAACTAAAACTTAAGCTGCAACTAGAACTTGAATCTGGAGTCCCACATGAAATGTACTCAATTTAAGGCTTCGATTAGCTCAAATAAGATGAGAGCATACTCGTTCCTTAGTTGGTACAATTTCGACACTATAAAACAATGAGGGTGCTAATGGCTTTTATTCTGGAATTGATCGCAAAACCAGAGCGCTCATATCCGAATCGACACTAACAATTCATCATCAATAGTATTCTTCAGTGAATGCACATGACTAATCCTACCTTTCTCTGAAATAATTCTACGTTACTTCAATCCGATCATATGTTCGCAATCGTCACTTCAAAACTCCCTATGCGAAATTGAATGAAATTCACAGCTTAGACAATTCGGCTCGAAATCCTCAAAAACAGTCAAACTTGCTTTTAAACCCGCTGTTTAATCACTTGTCGAATTTTCGACTGATTTTTATTTTTAAGAGCTCTATAAATACCAGAAAACTCAGAAGTAGCCATTCGCTAAAGCAAATCAAATTAAATTAAAAGACTTGAAACGCCTTGCTCCGACTCCTCTCTTGCACCATTGGCTACATATCTGCGGATCAGTGTGGTAGCCAGTCAACACATTGTATTGCTGCCGTTGAAGAACGCAGAGGCAGAGCGGAGGGGAAGAAGGGAAGGGAAATGTTGTTTGTGCCAGGAAAGCTGATGGCATCAAGCATTTCTTCGCACAAACTTACCTATTTTATAAGTTCGCACATGAAAGCAACGCGCAAAAAGTTTTTATTATAAAGATTCATGTTATCAGACAACTGATTCACGGAACTTCGTCATTTTCCGTCATGGACCTGGCTTAGGCTTCGGTAAAAAGCTGCAGTCGCTGGGGATGGTCTAACTCTGTCGACAATGAACACAGATGGTGCGTTCGTTTGCATTTTCCAAAATCGTGCAAGTCTTTCTGCTGAAGCTGTTGATATTCATAAAGTATGGTTGGCACGTTGCTTCGCGCATACTGTTACCCCTCGACATTTGAGCCAAAAGTTCACACCGCCCGAGACGTTTGCGCCGCCGACGTTAGCGTCACATGACATGTATAGCATTGCTCTGCTATGTGCATTCAATGCAAACAGTTGCACAATTGAAACTTACCTAACATGGGATTTTAGCTGTGATTCGCTTTCTGCATATCATACGCTCGCATGAGTTGTTTTTGAATAACTGTATACATAGCTAAAAACGAAAGTTGGGGACTGAGTAGTTATTTACGTCGTGAGTTCATTTATTTTCTTTTATATTTTATCCCATTCAGGAAGAGGGGAGGGGGTCTCACCGCACTGTCCCAACTAAAACTTGAAGTCCTAAAATTCCCAGGAATTTCCAGAGGAGATGAGGAAAATTTTCTATCGCTCAAAAGCTTTCGGTATGGTAGAATATCTAAATAACCTTCCAGATTCATGAAATTAAGCAGGTTTTTCGAATTTCTTCAAGATGAGAGAGATGAAGTCAACGAGGATTGGAGGTCAGTGGGAAGAGGGAGAAATCACGTTGAGGCGGAAGTCGTTTTCCGCCCTGAAAGAGACACCCTTTACTAGATGTTTCACTCGAATTAACAGAACAGTTCATAGACGGTGTCATCCGCCGGTTAGAAACAATCTATCTGCAATCCCGTAGAGTCAATGTTGCCCTTTTTATGAGATGCTAGAACTTCTAACGGGTATTGACAAGAAAATAAGCATTTAAACGTCCTTTCGATATCTGACAGGTGAAGCTTGCTTTTTTTCAAAAGTTGAAATTCATTGATCTCAAAAGAAACTGGAGAAAACTTCGTCCAAGCGGAACATGTCAAAGCAATGCAGTTGCAAAAATGAGTACTCATAACGCCTTCTAACCGCTCTATGCAATTCTCATGTACAAATGGATTCCATAGATGAAAATTCACACGTGGCAACGGAAGACTACGACCGTCTAGCAAAATAGCAGTGAGCATGTTTGATATTCTATCTAATACCATTGTGGATGCAAATTTCGGCTTATCAAAAAAATACTCTGCACATAAGTAACGTTTCCCGCGATAAGCACTATGTAAGAATGGAGTTGAGGAGACCGAAACGATCGGAATAAAGCATAGCTCACATGAATACCCAGTAATGCCACGTTCGGCTTGATAGGTGCTCGGTGGAATAAATGTACCAACAACATTTGTAGTTATTGCCATGATAAGCGATACTAATAAAAGAATTTGTGTTTTACTCTCGAATTGTGTTCCGATGAAAATAATGCATTGCAGAAGTAGACATACGGCTGAAAACAAAAGTTAACACCACTTAGCCGTTCCATCTGCTATAGTAATGAATTGTCAACAAAAACAACACATCCTGAGAGAGAGAGAGAGAGAGAGAGAGAGAGCCTAATAACTCATTAAGATTAAGAAGTGTTGAGAGGCAACAAGAACCTTTTACCTGTAAACAAGATAAATGACCCATTAAGAAATAAACAGCTGTTTAGAAAAAAGAAGAAAGCGCATAACGATAAGGCAAGAAATGAAAGTGCACAATTATCGCTATCACTAGAAGAAAGCACTTTTTTAAAATCAGAAAACTGTTTGCTCGGCTTCTATCCGAAATTTCGAAAAGAATAGTATCATATCGTAGTCAGAAGAGAATTGCAGTAATACCATCCATATAAAATCAATGAAAATTTACGTTATTCACACATTAGTTCACCTCTAATCTCATGAAGTGTTTTTCAATGGAAAAATTTGTTGCTTCGATAAGTATGAGGCGAACATTTCGCAAAACTCTTTTTGTCTAAACAAACATCGTCTGAAAAAAAACGGCCACCAGCTGAAACAACATATGCTCCTATCGTAATGTTAAACGAAATTCGACTCACACTATATATCCACAAGTGCTGCATAATCCACTTTGGTTGATATGCATCAATGTATCGGGTTATGCTGATCTAAAGCTGAAAAATTTGGTAATTGCTAGAGGGCAAATAATAGACAAAATTTTTTTTATTTTGTCGAACATACCAAAAGCATAGATGCGTACATCATTTATACCACCATCAATCAACGTCCAACCATAGCCTTTTAGAATGAAAACTGCTGCCTCCGCTAAGCCAACACAGTTCATTGATGCATTCACCGTATTTGCAACATAAAATATCAATCCAATAGATCCACCAAATTCCGGGCCTAACGAACGGCTAATCTGAAAGCTGGACAGTAAAACGATGATATGATATGAGAGCTTAAAATAAAATATTGGACGAAAAATCAAATGAGATGAAGAAATGAAAAAGCATTAACATTTCTTTTTATGTGGAATACTTAAAGCTATCTTAATGAATCGAGTTGTTCGTTTCCCCCTCAATTCCGAGACATCGGCTTAGACATGTAGGCAAAAACACACACCTATACACATACACATATAGATTCATTTACATTTGCACATACATAAGTACGTGTAGATGTCAAAAGAAACAGTATATTTGCACATTGGCGAAAAAACCCGAATTTTACAGATATTTGTGGTACTAGATTTTAGGAGGAATTTAGTATGATAATAGATAAGCATAAAAACAGAGAAAATAAATAATCTTAAATGAGGCAAATAAATGAGGGACGAAAATATCCTGAAAAAAGCTACAATAAAGCAATCGTTGAACGTACCAGATAATAACAACCACCTCCTTTTACTTCACCGTTCGTTGCAATCGCCGACATCGATATTGCGGTCAGAATTGCGACAGTAAACGACAATAGAATAACGCACATCCCGAGCACTTAATATTCTCTTACATTTATTACGGCATACAGTACTCCTTGATTTTGACAGCAATGACTATTCATAACCTCCAACACATTTCCATGAAAGAGGCATTATGCATTCGGATCTCCTTGTGTGATCATGTGTGGGTGTGGGAATGCATTTGTACCTTCTATTTTTCTTTTCTTTCTCTTTTTCTCATAGCTGTTCATATGAAAGCTGAGGTTGATGAGCGTGGCACATACACTCTTCGAGCAAAAGAAGGTAACGAGCTTACCATTAATTACTCAAAAACTCATATCACATTCAGTTTCAATGTCAATTCCGAAGGTTACTAGAAATACGATCCTCTCATCTGGAAGTAGCTAGAAACGTGACCCCGTGAACTTCAACACTCATATAACACTATAGCTGCATGTCATGCTAAACGTAGTTGCGAAATTGCTATTCATGCTTGCAAGTTATGTTAGAATCCAGCAGTTTACTCTGCTTGAAACCGCAATCGACTTCCAAGCAGGAGGATCTATATTTCTTATTTGGCCGTTGTCTACACGAGTCTTGAAGGCAACGAGATTCACAGATCGCGGAAACGCGCAGCCATCTCAATATTCGAGAGGAACAATCTTACTCTCTTTTAACCTTTGAAAATTTCTTCCCTCTTAGAGTCAAAACCCTCCTTCCGAAACCCGCCTTCATGAAATGCGAAAACAGGATTTTCCCTGATAAATCTCTAACATTGCAAACCTTGGGTGGTAAATCGATCTATACTAGACGAAAGTTCCATGAAATCTAGCGGAATTTACGACCGCAGAGGATTTATACAGACCAATAAAGAATAAGTTACTTAAGTGGAATATTTTTGCAAAAAAAAAAGAAAAAAAGAAAAAGAAAGAAAAAAGCCTATATACAGATATATGCAGCTATACATACGGTGACGGCATGATATCGAAAGCTGTGCTTCTATAGTTGCTTCGATACGCAACGTTGAGCGTCAGAAATGTCTCGAGATCTTCATCCCTCTATCGCAGCTCTTTTAATAGGTGGGGGAGAGGTGATTGGGAGGAGGGGGATCGGTAAGTCAACTTAACAAGGTGGATAATGCAATTTTAGAATTAAATTTCTTTTTCAGTGAAATGTACGGCAAAAAAATGTTCGCTTCATAAGCAGCGATAAAAGAGACTTTAGTTCATGTCATGCTCATGGTCCGCAATCGTAATTATGTGATAATTTCGAGCTAAACGGAAGTTACATCGCGAATTCACTTATGAAATGGACTGAAATGATCAACTCAGAGCCGCTATTTAGCAACGCCATAGCTATGATTCTATTGAATTAAAAAAGTTGAACTGTAACCTCTCAGCTAGATCAGTAATGCTCGCATCACTGCACATTATAACAGTCTTCGAAATTTCTCTGCAAGAGGAATTCATTGAGAAAACTGCCTCATCCACCCAATTCATCTGAATCAGCGGAGATTATTCACATCTAAAAAGCGCCTATAGAAGGGCGATGTTCTCTACACATTTCTGACAAATCAGAAGTAATGTATCGGAACAACTCATCAAGAAAATGCTGAAAATCGAATTCCAGACCGCAATAGATCTTTAGCGAATGCATTGTTGCGGAAAGAGACCTATTTGAAAGTGATAATAGCCGATGGCACATAGGTATGTATGTATTTCTTTCTGCAGGTGTATCCTGCGAATTAAGTTGTCATTCTGTACGTATGCATGTGAATTGATTTCTATATACCATATAAGCATGCTGATATATGCATATAGAGCATTATTATAATTGAATTCGACAATTAGAAGATTTGATTGAATATGTGATGAACTTTAAAGCGCAGGGTACTACAGTTAAAAAAAAAGAAGTCGACTCTTGTTGTTTCTGAGCTTGGAGAAAGGTACAACTTCTTGATTGCGAGTGTTTCAATAGGAATGATTGGATTCCTAGAGTCGGGCCCGAAATCAACTCAGAGTTGAGTCAGTTTCTAATGTAATCTCTGAGTGTTCGTCATAATAGCACTATCGATTTATTCACTAGTGAATATTGGAGAAAAAATAAAATGGCGCGGTATTTTCCGCAAGCGCAAGAATAGATTTGCAGATTATCATTCAGGGACAAGCGAACATAGGTTTTCTGTACTTAAGCATTCTTTCCTAGCGGCTAGACATTCGGTCTTCTCATCCAAACTAGTTACATCTAGGTTATATCTTTCTCATTCGAATGTGATTCCACCGTACGATTACGCTCAATTATCACTCAACTTCCTTTCAAAATTTTAGGCATTTTCGAAAGCGGAAGATAATGAAGAAGAGGAAACTAAACATTCGATGTTTTTTGGTGAGAAAGTAGAAAAACATGATTGAATCTGAAATGAAAGAGTCGGAAATATAGAATTCTTGCAAAAAATATGCCATATACTTCAATATCACTAGAAGCAGTGCTATCCTAGCCAGATAAATGGTTGGGATGAAAGAGCATGAAAAGATTTTTCTGAATATTACAGAAAAAACAGCGGTAAACATTGAACAGTAAATCTCCTTTCCTTCTACCCTCTCCTCTCCACTCAGTAACAACTTATGTCTATTTCAATCTCAAATCAAGACAAAACTTTTTTTACTTATTGCTTGTCAGCACCATCATCGGTCGGGCAAATTTCATGATAGCATTTGAAATGGCAATCGGAGAACAAGAGAAAACATTTTCGTGCTTCTTTCAAATAATCTTTTACCATTAGGTACAGAATAATTGCTGAAAATTTTCGACGTATAAGACAGACTTTTGTTTCGATGCCCCTTTCGAATGTAATGGTGACGAAAAGCTTTCCAATTCATTTTACAGAAATGATTATAAATTAGAAGTAATTTTCACTGCACTAAGGCGATTGCGCCATATTGATATTACCAGCGCCATAACATAGGCCAATTGTTGTGGAAAATGAACAGACCGGAACACAATAATCATAGTATAAAACAGTGCTGGCTGAACTCGCGTTCAGATACTTGTGATTGCTGCGCGCATTCGGCATGCTGAAATTTTCGATCCTAAACTGCTTCAAGGTTCTTCCGGATGATATTCGTCGCGCTCAAACATTCGAACAGCCTCAAATGCAACTTTTTTTGGCAGTGCAGTATTGGACAACTAAACAATAGCACTAGAGTTCGAGTTCCGAACTTCGGCAATCATGGAATTTAGAGGCTAAAAGAACTCGTCCTGAGGCCTTTGAAGTTCAGGGGAATCTAATTCTGAGTGGTCCCGAACTTCGAGCTCCCGTACTTCAGAGGTTTTCAGAGTGGAGTGCCGGAGCAATTGTTATTGAGGATTCAAGAAAATTTTTTTTGAAAGCCACCATCGGTGTCAGCACTTGGAGTCCGAACTTATAAAAGTCTAAAATTCGACTGCGTCTCAATTCCGAGGCACCCCAACGAAATTTCTTTGGGAGCTAGCAATGCTGTCTACATTCATAACTGTAAAGATCGTGGAGTTTCCGGAGCTCCGAAACTATTTTTTCGCAAGGCGCAATTCAAGTGTTGTCATTTGATGTCACGAAATTCGCGAGGCCTTGGTGAAAGTTTGGTGATCCCAACGATTTTTAGCGGCCACTGAACTAAATCTTTCTGAATCCAGATTCTATCAAGACGGCTACAGCATTTTCCCTCATAACTATTACTATCGATCACATTAACATTGCCATTCAAAGGAACATATTTGCAAATGCAGTTTAGATAAATCAAATCTAATATTTATGTACGGATATCATACAGAAAACATTGAGTCGGTGAAATATGGTCGTATTTGGATAGCTCGAATCCTGTGGTCTTCAAAGACTTCATTATGACCGAATATGAACTGCTTTGTGTAAATACTGCGCGTTCTGTAGATTGACGCACAAAAGTAATCTATCGTAGTTGCAAATCTTGCGCAATGGAAACCTATTTCAGTGGCTTTTACACCTGCGAACGAAAAAGGGCGTAGATGAAAAAAATGCCGACGGCAAAACACCGATAATGTCATAATTTCTGCAAAAAAAAGTGGAGATGAAAGGTCTCAGGAATTTCACTTCAGGTCGTTTTGATGAGGCAAGCCAACAATGTTTCCTTTTGTTTTTTTGTGTTATGGTTCTTGTGTTCGTTGCGAACAAAGGTTATGGATTGTTGGATGAATCATTCGTATGTGAGCTGTCTACATGAATGATGGCCAAATAAGACATAGTTGACATGACGCAATCCAGTTTCACAAATATATGCAGAAAACAACAAGCGAGAATATTTGCCGAAACAAGTTGGTTTGATGTACTGATCGATGGAATAAACCAATGGAAAAGAAACTCATTTTCTGCGATGGTCGCATATAAGATTTCCGCTGAACGGTCTCGATTATCACCAACTTAAACACTTCATCATCTCTCTAACTGATAATAACTTTCCATAGAAATATCATAACAATCCGAAATACCCCAACAGGTATTGAAAATCATATTTCAAATAGTGTAGCGATTTAATGCTCCAGTTTACAAGCTGAAATAATGGCTAAATATGAAAGCCATAATGTATGAGTGATGCTTGCTTTGAAAAAAAAACAACTATATATAGTGAAGTGCTTTTGATCGATAGAAAAATTTACGTTAACGCAGACGAAGAGTGAAATCGAAAGGATGGAATATAAGTGCAACTAACTTTATATAATTAACTGTGCATAAACATGTTTCTTCTCGCTAAAAATACAGCTGGTAGGGAGGGGAGGGGGGGGGGGAGGGAGGGAGAGAAGGTAAGAGGGTTTTGATAGGGGAGAATTGACGACGAAAGCAGTAACGAATTGCTCATGGCACTGCGAGAAAACCGACTTGGACATTGAAGCGAGAGAAAGCAAGGAGGGTTGAATATCGTTGAGGAGATTCTCCTTACTTCATTACGATAGAGGCATTAAATTCATCCACGTATTTGAATTCATTCTTAGAAAACCAATATTTAATTAGATACACGCTGTTAGAGCGACTGTAACCACCGTGATAATCGTGAATGATTGTGAACGCTTACACAATCCAGCTTGTCCGCCGAGCCAGCTCATTCGAAGAAAAAGAGTTGCGCCAAGAATACCGAGAATACACCTCAGAAGTACACCAGTTATCCATCCAAAGGTTCCGGTCGTTCTATCCACACTTTTCACAGTGAGTGTTGTGGAGCAACTTTCTGTTCTTTTCTGCTGTAAAGTCGCTAAAGCTTATTAGAACGAAATCAAGGCGGAGCTGAGAGATGAGTTGAAAGAGATCTCATTCGGTTTATTCGATTTCCGGAACTCTCCAGATCTCCAGAACAAAAACGCTCAACCATTATGTCTTGTAGCAGATGGTAGCCCTTTATCATGTTTTTCAATTTGTTTACGGCTGAATTTGATAATGCAGTACTGTGACGATATAGCGTGCTTGAGTAACTACTTTGTTCCTTTTCATCGCCTTCTTTATAAATTTGGCAGAGCAATTGCTTCTGGTTAGATAAGAGTGTCAATAGTCTAGTTTCCCTCATTATTCAGAAAATAAGAGCACGTTTTATGGCAGCCGACCGGACAAGCAAGGAGCAAGTTGAGATTTCGACTGGTTGTTGCCGATCAAAACTGATTTTTCTCTTCTTTGGTTCTCGGTTTTAGACGAGTGCGTTCGCGCCTCCTCGGCAAGCGAACTTAGGTTCGACAAAAGGCGAGCGCATTCAGTTGGTAACTCTTATTTTCTTCATGAGTCGGTGGGAATGTACCGTCTCTTCAGATGAGTGGCGTTCCAATTAGACGACTCGATTACTCCACAGCAAAAGCGAAGGAAACTTCTATATGCTAAGATCCCTAAGCTGTTATTATCAATGCGAGTGGTAGCTCAAAGAAGGTCAATACTACGGTCATGACCTTTTAAGGTAGGACGACTTATCACAGGCAGATGGTGAAACCGGCAATTGTGTATGTGGTCCTTTCATGCGGTGATATGGTCTTAAAAGAGGCTTGTGGGTATGGCTTGTTGACATGGAGGAAACAAAACTCACTTGAATAGAACTTGCTGACTGCATGATCGTAGTATAGCAGCTAGGATTCTATGCACTTGAGGGCTATAAGGCATTCTACTCTTATTCTGAAACTGAATTAAATGACCAACGATTTTTTCATTTCCTGCTTCCTCCTGACTTATATTTTCAAATTCGTCCGTTCAGATTATCCTTTCAAGAATTTTCTAATCTCCCTCCCCCAACTCTCCCTCACCTCGACTCCAGCCCTCCGATCTTTCTTCTTATTTGATTTGCAGTTCTATCAGGTATGACTCAACAAACCGAACGACGTTCCTCGCCATATCTGTGGCAAATATCTAATAGCAGAATGAACCTAGTGCTTCAAAGAATTTTTGAAGTGAAATTCACTTTCGAAAGACCGTTTCAATAATCGACAGGCAATCTGTTTTATTCGAAATATGCTCGATTCGTGTGGGACTTTCGTCGGTTACAAGTCGGCACCTTTGGCCGTTAACTGTTAGACTGTAATTTCCTTTCAAAACCCATCACTAATCGTTGCGAATGATGAGACGTTCAACGTTCGATGAAATAATTGAACAGATAACATATATAAGTCAAGAAAAACGAGATATTTAGGAAGGTATTGCAACAATGTTTTTAATTTCTTTTTCTCTTAAGAAATGATAATAACTGAAGTAAAAAAAGAGCGGACGGATTACCTACCGCAATTCCAGACGATTCGTTCGTTTTTTTCATTCCAATCAGCTCTCTCATACTCGGTCGATTTACGTTCGAAGAGTCGTAATTATCTATACATGGAGGACGATCAATCGATAGTTTCCTTCAAACTAATGACGGTAAATTTCCAGAGAAAAATCGACAAATTAATTTCTAGTGGATTAGAGTGTAAATGGAAGTGGTATAACAATAGGACATTTTAAAATAGGATTTCAATTAAAAGGATTTAACAAATATTTTCAGTCCGCCGGCGAAGCGCTCTTTTCGTCTTTTTTTCATATTTGCTAGCAAATGACATCTATGTGTAAGAAAATCGACGCTGCATTCGATACGTATGAGACGAAACGATAAACACATTTGAACATAGCATCAACGCGAAAGTTTCACTGGCATTAAAATACTTTTGGAGGGATACAGAAGGAGAGAACGAGAAGAAGAGAAAGAAAAAATGATAGGGAGGTTAGCTGATGATGGCCTAGAGTATATAAAAGTTAACCTTGGAAGAAATGTCAAGATATAGTATAAGGGACATTTAATAAGTGTAACTTCATTTTTTGTGGACCGAAAATTCAGAAAAAAAACAACAAACAACTAACGGAACGCTGCATACGACACGATCGCCTACACCAGGTCTTCCTTTTTGACTCTGAACAAAAAAAATTGTGGAAATTTTCAAGGAAAAATAGGAGAAACAACAAATGTATTGAAAATTTAGTGGTCATCGCATAATTTCAAGCACAGACACCGAGGTTACACATCCCTACGCCAGATGGGTTCTTGGGCGATCGCCTATCCAAACTTATGCGGTAATAACTGCATAACCAGAAAGCCCTGTCAAGCTAGTGAGCGAACCCGCTTTTTGCGTGAGGATTTATTCAACGCACGGTTGCAATATGCAACGAACAATCTCCACAGATGCAAAATGCAACTGTAATAATACTAGAGGATAGCAATCAACGCTTGAAGCACCTTAACCGTTTCAATGAGTGTCGCGGCAGGGGAATCATAGCAGGAAATATAAGGCGTACTAATTACTTTACAACTATTTGATGTATCAATACCGACCGAGGCCTATACGTGTGTTTTAAGAAAACCTATTATTTCGCTATGCTTCGACCTGCAATTCTCAAGCTGCACAACGCCCACTTATATTGTCCAAAACTTTCGTCACTAAAATTACTCAACGATAGGTGATCACCTCTTGCTTTCTCGTTTCAAATGAAATCTATGAGAGCCTTTTTCTAGAAAAAACTTGGGATGAATTTCGAGCATTAAAAAATTCCCTATGGAAACGATTACCGTTGATTCCTTAGCGATTGCATCATCAATTATTTCTGATTTTGCCACCTTTCTGCAATTAACGGTTTCATTATTTATTCGTGTCGCATTAACGCTACATTTTATCACCTTTTACAGTATTGGAAATATGAAGCAAAACCGTTGAAGAATTATTCTGCAATGGTCTAAGCCTGTGTGGACGATTGGTGTAAACTTGTACGGTAGATGGTCTAAACCTGTATGGATGGCTGGTCTAAATCTGTATTCACATATGGTCTAAACCTGTATAAATGGTTGTTCTAAACCTGGGTGGATGAACGCTCTAAACCTGCATGGATATGAAAAGGACATTGCCAACTCTCATCTGATCTTACTTTGAATAAACCTTCACTCACTCATTCACAAAGAGATGTTTGTTGAGCAAATTTTTCTGAAGGTTCTTCTGTCCTTCTGACTAATAAGCCAATAAAATTTTCCTTTATGAAGAAATGTTTCAACAGCAGATTACATTAAACAACTCTTTTCAGTGATGTTTTGAGAAGGTTGTGTTGGCTATGTGAATTGATCACCAAAATATCGAGGAAGTTTGGAATAAAACCTCTCTGTTTTGAGACTCTAAACATTCATAAAGGAAATTCATGAGCGAAGAAATGAAGCTATCAAAAAGAAAAAAGTGGAGCAAATTTTTCGTCCAAAATTTCAGTTGCGGAACATAATGGCACTTAGCAATGCAGGTGTGAAAATGCGTGGTGTATTTTTCGAGAACCACATGGGAGGGGTAGAAGAAACAGATGAGAAGCCTGAAAGGGAGTGAAGGGGAAAGGACGCTGATGTGGGGAAATACCCACCTTCAAAATTTTGAATAACTGGGTAGGGAGCAATATGATTACGATAGATTTATAGTGCAAACAGTGCACGGAAAAGTATAAGAGAATACAAGAGAGTGAACACAGAAATATTCAAACGAGCAACCTTTTCGGGAATTTTGTATCTTTCGGCTGGTCACTTTGTGGACTTTTCGCTTTCCCTGAAAAAGCTCACACATATATTAAAAAAAATGAAACATTCATACTGCTCATGTGTCAAGGTTCAAAACATCAGCATTCATAAAACTAACCATAAGCGACGGTATACTTTGCTGAGTTTACCTGATCAAAAAGTGAACGTCTCAGGCTAGCAGAATAGATGCGAAATTGTTTTCATATATGGCACTCAATTCACAAGAAAATTGGTATTTGTGAGAGTCAAGAAACAACGGGCAGCGTTGATAGCAATAAACTGCGAGCTCATCGATATTGGAATATTTTTCGAAGAATTTGATGCGCTGAGGCAATCTCATGTCAGTATGCAGTAATTCATGTATAGCTAAAGCTATAAAAACTACTAAGGTCATTAACTTCTTCTCAATTTCTTAGCGTGCCCCGTATACAGGAAAACGTCCATTGATAAAATTAGCGCTTACTTTTTTCGCCAATTTCATTCGATGGTTTTCTTTCGTTTTCGATTGTTTCCGCTTGTACTGCATTTTTTTCATTCGGCAACATCTGCTTGAACTTTTTACAAGAATCGTGTGTTGATCCTTGAAAAGAGATAAACAATTCAAAGAAATTTTACTACACATTCATACAGCGACAAACCTATTATCGTAAATTTGCAATCCGTGAAAGGCGACTGTGGGATATGTATGATGAAAGTAACGATCCAATCTTCTCCCTTTGATTGAAACGCATCATCCGGGGAAATTGGCGAAGGGAGCCTTGACAGGGAAAATAATTTACAGTCTTTGGTCTAATGAGCGATTTTTGAGAAAACATTTCAAAGAACCCTCATATATATATATATATATATATATATATATATATATATATATATATATATATTCAAATATCTCAATCAAATAATGAATAATCAAGCACTTTGGGCATATTTCCTACAACATCTACAAACGAGAATCTATGCAAGTGGAAGGAGAATAAGCCTATCTTCGGTCATGAACCTCATATTGCTTCCGAATGATGTCGGCGTTACCGCATTAACAGTTATCCTACTTCCACGAAAATTTCATCACCTATCTGCGGGAACCCATGGCAGATCAACGTTAGAATGAATTAGTCGAGTTTAGAAATCACAGATAAAACTCGANATATATATATATATATATTCAAATCTTTCTATGAAAAAGTCCATTCAATATTCGGAGATATGGGCTACTAGAGAAATGCTCTGAGGCAGTCATTATACTTCATCGTTAAGTTCAAAGTGCTGCAAATTATTACGCCTGATCTTTGAGCATAACTAAACACACGTCAAATCGAGAATGATAAGAATTACTAGCAGCTGTGACAACAGGAAGTTAGCTTCATAATCAAAAACCGCTAATAATATTTACCTTTTAATGCGTCTTGCGCTTTTTTAGACAATACGAAACAATCAATTGATAGTCTAGAGGAGATACAATCGGCATAAGTACACGGCAACATGTAAATCATATTGCGTCATCGCGTTATTAAAAGACCAAAGAAACGAAAAAAACAACAGTTCACAGCATTGATCAGTCGGTAAATGCTTATATGAAGCCGGTTTATTATCACGTGAGTCAAAAAATGAAACCCCTATCATCGATAACGAGACGTCGCTAACACACAACGTAAACGTTTGAAGAGAATTACGTGCATTATTAGCCGAACACGAGAATTTACTCGTTTCTTTTTTCCTTGTATACTGAAAATCAATCGAATGAAACAATTTTTTCTCATTTTTTTGCAGCCAAAGGTGGCGTTGACTTTTAGTGTTTTCGTGCCCCAATAGCTTTGTCGATCACTTTCACGTCCTACTTTTGTGAATCGACTACTAGACAACTATTAACAGTGCTTGCAACTCTTCGAATGCATTAACGAAGAAATGGTCCATTAATAATACTGCCAACCGAATACCTTTTGAATCTTCCATTGGTGTCAATCTTTTCGTTTTTTTTTTATTTGCCCTTCTGCTAAATTAGTGAAAAAGTAACACTTTGAGGCAATTCATGAGATAAAGCTGCTTGAATTGACGAATATGAGACATAACTTTCGAGAAATAAGCCAGGATAGATACACGCATGCTGATCAAATGCAGCACTCATTTAAAAACACTAAAGCTTTCACTGGAAAAGATGCATGCAACCGGATTTCCACGCAATCGATGAATTGCATCCTGTAATATTAGACGTGCTACCCCGATTCAATCTCCGATCTGAGCGTCTCAGTCTTCGACTGTCACGCTCTAACTATTGGCTACTAAAGAATTAAGTCGCCTAATGGTGGAATTCTTAACCGTCGTCCATCCAAAGTCGAGAGGAAATGCGGCTGCAACCAATCATAGCTGATGCAGCTTTACAAGAGATCAGATCATGTGAAATCATTGCGGGTGCTAAATATTTTTTCTATCAACGATTGGTCATTGAAGCGCATTCCAAAAAAACTGATGAGCGATTGTAGAAGACTTCCGAGAAATGCAGGCTTCCGAATGCTGCCCACATTATCACGTTATCACCTGGTTTACATTGAATCTACGCATGCATTTTTTCGAATTAAGCATCACTTATCTATTGTGATGCTAACACAGATATGGAAAGCAATATAAGCGAACTTATATACAAATACAGAGAAGAAAACCACGATAATAAGCGCTGCAAATTAATTTAAAGCCCTCTTCGAACATCAAAATCGTCTTAACAACCTTCCAACCTATCAAACATCAGTTCCTATCAACATCAGTTCCTAAACAACCTATCAAAATATTGCCTTCGAACATTAGTTCTCGAAAGAGTGCCACCACAATAATTCTCACAAACTTAAATACAGTGGTACTCGCAAAAGCGCAACAGAGCTAACACGCATCAAGATTTTAAAGGCGAATAATATATATTAGTGAAAGATTAAGTCGATTTCATGAGCACTATCAATGGCAAATACGCTAAATAGCAGCTGCTAATTACTAGAAAAAATTTCTTATTTAGTATAGAGATTTCTGGCGTAAACAGCCCGCTTCAGTGTCGAAATTCGATTTCGGCTAGAATTGAAACATATAAGCATAGACGAACTAAATATTCGAAGCGCCTGCTAATGAAGTCGTTTAAGGCAGACAAGTGATGACCGATCAAGCGCGCACGCATCACGACTGACAGACTTCACTGATGTGCACTAGTGAGTGTCCTTCTACATTTCTCTTCAATGTCAACGCAAAGTTTCGCGATTTGAAATGGTCCATAATGATTTACGTAACAAATATATTACACAGTGCATTCGTACGTCATTGTTTGAGGGGGTTCCACTTAACGTCTTCAAAACATCATTCGAAGGAAATGTTAATGAGCAATCTTTCGAAGAAATGTGAACTTTCCTCACTAATGAGGAATGACGAGAAATTTTCTGATGATATGAAGGTTCTCGAGAAAATCGGCATTATCACCTACGGATTTTGTGAGCTTGGAGACGTTTTTAAACCTCTCATTGTATATTTTCACTTGTGAAGCGAATATTGGCTAATTATGTTCAATAGTGTGGCGTAGCCCAATTGCAGAAGCCGCCTTTTTTGCATATTCCAACCTTACATCTATTACATCGCTTCCAACGGGATCTGTAGTATGGATACTTATGTCTCTTTTCCATTTCCTTCTTTCCATTTTAGAACCTCCGAATTTTACCTCTTTCTAAAGTTAGTAGATTCCAAATTTTACCCACCACAAATGAAAGCATTTGCAGAAGAAAGCATTACACATGAAAGTAATGATGATGAGGAATATTATAATATTGTGAGTTCTAGTGCAAACTTCAGAAGGAAATTTTTAAATCTTGTGTGAAACTTGAAAACTTTTTTTTAGCATAAAATGTTCTCAATCTGATTGAGCGTGGCCTGACAGCGTGGCCTTCATATTACGCATCTGAAAACAAATCATTCACATTCTTGACATAGTGGGACGGGTTGCTAATAAAGCTGCTTAGCTGATGTGAAGCGTTTTGCTAGGATTTATAATTTGGGAAGCTCCGAATAACTGCATAATTTTGCAAACTTTATAGTAAACACAATAGGCACTGCAAACTAGGTACGCGAGGAGACGCACTTTTTTGCGGAATCGAAAAATACTCCTATTCTTCGATTGCTTTTTAAAGTTGATTTCGAACATCGCATTGTACAGATTCATCTAATTAGTCGAAAAAAAACGGCGCTTTTGCTAAGCCGCATAGAATATTTCGCAAGTCATTTATTCTGCGATTAGCATTTACGTACACCACTTCAACGGAAATTTTGGCAATTTCTTGTGAGCACTTAGAACTCTTAAGCAAGGAACGGCTATACGCTTCACATAGATTTAATTCGTATTGTGCACACGTCACGAAAACTAAAAACCCTTTTGAAGGCCACCATTTATCGATGTTCAAATACGTTGGTATGCATCTTCGACGAATTTCGAGCACGGCCAACGAATCGCGGTCAACATCATACATTTCAGGTGTCGTTCGTTGAAGATTGTATTGAGCTTTTGCATTTTGTATTTGTTCTATCATAAACGCTCAAGTATTTATTCAGTGCAGATAAATTTCAATTTGGTAACCCCATGAGAAGCACGTACTCTACAAGTTGTATTCATTTGATGAATAAAATACCTCAGATGACTTAGAAGTCGATGCTCAGCGTGCGATCCTTGCTTCAGTGATGGCTCCGCGACAACATTTCGCACGATTCTCCATGCCATTGTAGCCTTAGCATGACATGCGTTGCTCTGGCTAGACGGGCCATGACGTGTGCCTTCCGCCATCACCTGGCCAATGGATCCAACGAAGGGCGCTTTTGTGAGTCGTAGTCCCAGTCTAAAATTTCCGGCGAGAGATGGGTAACACCGCTTAGACTGCTCATACTCCGGTGCCATGACAAGACTGTCACTCAGCAAGAGAGGGATGGGGATGAATTCAGTACAGGGGTAAAAGTTTGGCAACTGTCAAGATGAACTGACAAAATCCTGTAACAGAATTTTTTGCCGCATTAATGTGAACTGGAGTTTCTTAAAATTTCTAAGCCATGCTGTTAATCTTTCTATCCGACAATCGAAGCCAAATATCAAAACGAATTAGTATTGCATTGTAAATATCTAAGAGCTATTTCGAAACTAGCATAAAAATGTTCTTTCATTATTGCCTCAAAACCTGAACAGATTTGCTTTTTTTTTCGCTCCACATGGTCACAATTTCGAAACGTTGTTGTCGCAATAAGAAAAAAAAGCAAATCCGCTTAGAGTGTTCACTGATCGAAATCAGCTAAATGGAACGCAAATGCAATAGTTCACTGTGAGAAAAAAATTGCAATGTTGAGCAAAAGAGAGCAGAAATATTTGCAGCACATTTTGTTCACGGCATTTACAAAGCATAATAACACAATTGCAAAACAGTGGTGACGAACAAAATGGCACTGTGCTCGTTGATCAATTAGATTGCAACCTCCATTGAACAAACTCAATATCAGCCAATTGGACTGCATCACTACGCATTAAAATTTTGCGCTTATCGTGCAATTGGTGCTGCGCTTACTGTTAGCGTTGATTGCATCGTGGTAGTTGGCTCGTGTTTGCGATTGCTTACGTCGTTACGTCATCACATCGCTCACATCGCCGAGCATAGTTTTCCACTTCTACCGTATGGTCGCTCTAAATTCTATACGACTCCTCTTTTAAGAGCCGTGCTATATCGTTGCCCCGCTGAGCTTAATCCTCTAGTATAACATCAGTTCTTTTCAAGCTTCACATTTTTACTCCATGAAGGATGAGGAAGTTCCTTAAATTCAAAT
>JAARMF010000370.1:21710-36353 GCA_022844705.1 Toxascaris leonina | reverse complement strand
GAATCAATAAGTTTAGTTAGTGAATGAATTTCGATTTGCAAGAAGAAAAAATTAGTGAAGAAGCGTGGAAACTCTTTTAATAATTTCACGCAATAGAGCAAATCGATATATTAACAAGTGGAAATATTTTGCGGTAAGAAATTGTGACCGAAAGTGACTGTAGATGAGTACAAAGAATTTGTCGTGAGAACATGAGTAATCTCTTAAGTAAGCCGCTCTCGTTAACGATGGATGTGTTTGTGTTGCCGAAGTCTTTGATTCGCCGATCATATATGCACATCTCGAGGTGCGCCACATCTATCTCTATTTGTCATTAATAAACAAGTGCTACAAGGCAAGTCAAGAAATACGCTGTCATCATATAATCCAATTAGTCTCTGGGAATAGTATGGGAGGGGGATGGTGAAATAAACTCTACATCAAAATGCCATTCGTTTTCATTGATGCAAATTTTTCATTATCACGACTAGTAGTACCCGCTTATGATCGCTCTTAAATGCGAATTGCTTCCGACATGTTGGTTGCCTATCTAATTTTACATTACGGCTGTAATCTTATCAAGCTTGAGATTAGTTCGTAGTTGGTGGTGGAAATAAATCACCGCTGATTTCTTAACTTTCAAAAAATTGAGTGCCTATGATCAAACCTATTCTAATAGCATTTATCTGAATGTGGCGGATGTGATATCCACGATGGCTATAAAAATTCTGCTCGCCTGTATTTGCAAATACCTTTGAGGTTTCGTAGAGACAAAATCTTTCGAGACATTGGTACTCTGTAGAAGTGAACGATACAAAAGAGTTGAAAACTATGAGCGTTGCAGCAGTCGAAAAGAGAATCATTTATAATGTTTGCAGGATGGGACCCACGTCTACCATGGTTATATCCATACATACAAAAAACGCATCAAAAAAGAAAAGGTGGTCAAATTCGATTCACTAACGAACAAACAGATGCTTTGGAACAAAAATTTGGCACTCATAAATATTTGTCGCCTCAAGAACGGAAGAAGTTGGCAAAAAACCTCGAGTTGTCCGAAAGACAGGTAAATTTTTCAACTCGTTGGCTTAAATTGTGCTTTTTTGAAATGGAAATTTAGTGATAAAAATACTAATGGGTGGAAAATTGATCATTGAATTGTGCAAATTCTTATCGTGTTGGTTTCATTGGTTGTTAAGAGGTGGATGTTCGGCTATTCAACTAAAGATCTGTGAGTTTCGAAGCATCGGAGATTCTTTAGACTTTTAGATGAATTGTCTATCGTAGGTGATGTCACTTGATAATGGGTTACCGATCACAGTAAAACTGAGATCAATATAACTATCATACGTCCTGTCAACGCATTCTGGAGTCTTGCTAGCGGAAATTGTGGAGTCTTAAGATTTTCTGAAAGAGACAAGAAGATCGCTGAAGTGCTTTTTATGCGCTCTTTCTCTAGGAATGTTCGATGCGACTTGTTCACTCAGTCGGCGCATTGTGCGTGCATTTTTCAGGCTTCTAGAGCGTCATCAACCCGTACCACTTTTCATAGCTAAGTTCTCATCCACTCGCGTTGAAAGTTGAGTCTTGGTTGTCAGTGTCAGTCTTCTCCTTGCGTCAAGCGTTTATCGCAGAATGGTTTTAGCTAGTATGAGTAGCGCGCAATCGTGGACATCACTCGTTGCGCAAGCCGGTAATTAAACCGAAATCCAGGATTTACTTATCTTCCCATTCATACCATCAGAGAAGAAGAATGTTATTTAAAATGATATTATTTATTAGTGCTTGTTAGTAAGTCATCATCGATATGAAGGTGGTGTATTTAATGCTAAGGCAACAAAAGTGTTTAATTCCCCATCATCCTTTTAATCCAACCACTAAAATATTTGTGGACTTTGGTTCAAGCTAACGAATTCGAACAATAAAAAAACCTGGAGTATTCCAAAAGAGGATTTGAAACATGATAGGTAGGGAATCTCTCAATTAAAAAATACTAAGCCGCGAATAAGGAATGATAGAAAATACAATCGCTTTCAATCAGAGTCAAGCTCAACAAACCGTATCTACTATAGGGTGAATGTTGAAGCGATCGAGTGAGAAGAGGAAATTGAGCGCAAAAGAGCAAACGCAGTTGCGCGAAACTGTTTTGTCTACGATATGGAGTGTTTATTTGATAAACGATAAGTGGCTTCATCTAGTTGCAATGCTCTCCATCGATCTCTTATCGAGTCTTGTTGAATACAGTTTTCTGTTACACCTACGTTCATTTGCTTCAAATTTTTCATATTGAGATGAAATTCTTTTACGTGCCGACGATATAATAGCTATGTTGTTTGCCCTTGTCAAAATATTTCCTAAACACCTTGCATTAGCTAGCATCAACGCTTTTATTTGCTGAAATCAAATCCCTCTCCAGTGTGCATGATTGGCCGGTTGCTGGTGCTTGACATTTACTTTCGACGAAATATGTAACTGATAAACGCATTGGAGCAAATATGCGCCTGATCTAGAGATTGTTTTTTTTTCTCCTAAGTAGCGCAACAACTAATATTTTCAAAAAGAATTACTGTCATTTTGTTACGAAGATTATTTGATATTTCTTGACTGCATTAAAGATGAGAAAAGGAGATACAACATTTGTTTATGAATTAGTTCTGAGTAAAACAAAGATTTACAACAAAAATTACACTGATATGTAAGAAAACTGCTTAATTTTTGATTGCCGTGAATAAGCAATGTTTTGAATAAATGACTAGTGCTACTAAAGAAAACTGCTAAATCTTTTGATCGGAAGTGATTGCAAAATAATATTGGATGCGATGTTGTGGGTCGACGAGAAATGAGCGTTTTCGATTCATCCAACATTTTATGAGAATAAAAAAAACTGGACATAAGTTCGGGCTTTATCATTTAAGCAAATAGCGATGACGAATACAAAACTTGAGGCTGTTTTATTTCTCTTTCCTGAAGACTGCCAAATAATTTGGCGATATGCTAAATGCTGCTAAATTTGTTGAAAAATCCAATTTTCATTTCGATGGGTGTGCATATGTGAAACCTTGTTGTGTCGCCGTTCTGATTCTTCTTTGCCGGTCTGGTTCGATGTTTTATCATCGATGATTTGCCGAATTCCCATCATGTCCTCAACTGTCGGGAAAGATTTCAAAAAAGAGCAATTTCATGGCAATTATTTTGCAATAATTCCTTAAATTTAATTCACTCATGTTATGAGAACTGCCTTCATTAATTGCAGTATAAGACGCTTTTTGATGAATCAATTGAAGCGCTATGATCAACTAGTTGTTTGATGTTTTAACAAGAATATTTCTGTATTAATAAAAATATGGTCATCGTTAATCGATTATCAATAACTGAGGAGAGAAATCAAATGCAATTGTCTTTTGAGGGAGGGAAACAGCGTTTAAGCGAATCTCGTTCACTCAAATCTAGGCAATAGTGCCATTTAGGATTCCCAAAAAACGAGCATGCCACAGGTTGTTAAATGTTCTCTTGTTGACATGTATTTCCGTTTGTAGAATATTTTCTTTTTGAAAGAATTATATTTGCGAATTACTATCCTTTCAGATAGATTTGACCGACGAAGCTATGAAGGGAAAATTTTCTATTAGTTTTGCAAAATTTATTTCCTTAAGTATCTATAAGTGGGAAGTTTGTGAGATTACCTGTCGAATTCTACATTCGATGATTTCTAGGCCCTTTTTTCATGCATTATTTCCTTCTCGTTTTGAGGAAATTACTTCGGAGCACATTAAATTTTTACACGTTAGGTTTGTGCAGTGGAATTCCCTTCGTGCATCTGTCAAACTATCCAGACTGTAGAGATGCCAGAATCACCGAATGATACGGTGGCAGACTTCCAAAAAAATTCCGGTACATCCAAGAGTGCATTCGAAAGATCTGTAAGCATTCTGCTCGACTTTTGAATTTCCATTTCTAGTTTGCCATTCGAAAGCAGAAATTCAATTCGAAACTTTTGCCATTAATATAAATTTGCGATGAGTGATTACGCTTCAAGATATTTTTGTGAGCTGCCCACCGATGAAAATGGGCACATGGCGTTAAATACATTCGAACGATCAGCTGATGGCGATCAAAAAGCTTGTTTATAAAAGTCGAAATCACTTCATCTGCAAAGAATCTGTGGTGTAATATGCGTTCGGCAGCCTATTTTTTGGATAGTCAATTAGTGAGAGCGGATTTTGAGGCTACCTACTGGAGAAATGCTCATTTGCATTATTGTCAAGCTAAAGGTTCGGCATATATCGGGCATCGGAAAACTGGAGAGTGAGCTATATTGCATAATCCGACTTCTAGCACCAATTCTGCAACGAATGAAAATATGCCTCAAGTTTTGAAACACTCAACCAAAGCCCGAAAATTTAGGCTGTCATGAACTGCGCAGTTGCTTTTTTAGATATGACTAAACAAAAAGAGTCGAAAAGATTTTAAGCTAGTTTTTGAATGACTCCGAAAAAACTTTAGTCATGCTAAGAAAAGCGAATCAAAAAATCACCCATACTAACATCCTTTTTTCTTTTCAATGCTCTTGCTACTCAAGGATGACGTTGAGCTCTCATAACGCCAATAACCACGTGCGAAGGAATCTAGTAAAGATAGGACGCTAGGCACTGCGAAGATGATAGTAATATATGTGGCATGCAGAAAAGTGGACAATGGCCGTTTTCTTATCAGAAAATATGTCAAAACATAATTCCACGTGCTTTCTTCGCTATTCTCTCGCAACATATCTTTGAAAAATTTACCATCACATATTATAGGTCAAAACATGGTTTCAAAATCGGCGCGCAAAATGGCGACGAATTCGAAAAGATGGTGAAGAAGAGGATGAAATTCCTTCTGGAGCCTCAACGAGATCAATTCAGCACTTCACAAATCATCACCATCATCCTTATCAGCCAGCATTCAGAGCCAAATTGTGATTGCCTTGCGATATGTATATAATTCCTACAATGTAATACATCTGAATAAAAATTTAATGCATGAAATGTTCATTTAGTTTTCTCGAATACTGGTATGTCTTAAGAATAGCCATCGACATCGATATCACTTTTGTTTTCGTTTTTTTGTGAGCAAGGAAAAATGATTGAACATTATTATTTTCTCGGCGAAACGATCGCCGATTTTATCGGAATAATGCGTGAAAATTTGCATTTCAGAACTGAAAGATTCACGAAAATATGTTGCACGCTAAACATCGTGCATATTAAAAACACTCTATATGATAATCTGCCACTAAAATATTTATGGCATGGTGAGTAGGTGGAACTACGACACAAATAGCATGTTTATAAATACGCTTAGTGAATTTTAAATCTCACCTGTTGAGTAAAAGGTCAGATAAATGTTCGTAGATTTTGCATATCCGATTATGCTTTCAACGTCTCAGATGATGATTTTATCGATTCTATCAAATATTGAAATGCTAAAATTACCGATAGTAGGTTGTCATTCGGTCAAATCATATATGTCTGTTAAAACCGCAAGCATAGAATAGACATTTCCCATTCGACGGCTATGAATCATTGTGATTCCCAGAAGTGATGACAAAGAGATCTCTTGAAAAAAAAGAGCTATCGCTTCCCCTAAACGAGCTCGCTACACATCATCACAGATCCATGAGCGCTTTCACATTCGTTGTCTCAGTCAGTTAGTGACTTCATTGCAACGATCGTCATTCTCTTGTCCCTTCTTTGTTGCTTTCATACCGTTTCCTCTACTATTATTGATGCACCAGATACGTTCATCTTTTCTCTTCTTGTACTTCATATTAGATTGAAATGATCGTCTAATTTTTTCATCTTTATTCATTTCGTTTAGATCATTTCTTCTTTGGATAAGCATTAAAAATTTTTTTCGCTATACTTAAATAATTAAATCTTGATATAATTTCAAAATCACTTCAATAAGTTTATATAATCTATCATTTTGCTAGGCGCAACAAATATTTCGATCAAGATCTGTTTGCGACACTTTCATAATTTAATGAATATCTTCAAAAATGATAGCACTGTCCATAATAGCTGAGTCAGTAACTACACTACATTGTAAATATTTTCAATGTGAAATATATTTTCTCTTCTACGCTATTTTATTTAACAAGATAACCTACGAGGGTATATAGTTTTGCAGAATATTGCAAAGTTTTTCTATTCATATGAATAAAGCAACTTTTCGAAATGAATTTTGTCCTATTGACATTTACCTCTGGCATATGCGATTCTGTTTAATACTATAACGAAATTCTTTCTGAAAGGAATATCTAATACAGCTCCCAAATTTATTGATGGAAACGTGGAAACTCCAAATTTTGTGATGGAATTATTGGAAATGCACGCATAAAGTTCTCACGCTAAGCAATGAATTATGGGAACTTAAGTCAAAAAAATGATGAATGGATATTGCGGAGGCGGAAGGACGGAATATTGGCTGAAAAAATTTTGCTGGAAAAAAAAACATCGTAAATAAATGATCACGTCAAAGAAGTGATAACACATTCCTCTTCATTCAATTCCTTCTCATACAAATACTCAGCTTCAAGCTTAATAAAACAGCATTCAAAAGTTCTTCATAAATCTCTTGACATCCAGAAACTGGAAACGTGTACGAGTGCATTTCTATATTTCAACGAAAAAACTGATCATAATATTCATTTTATTTTCTTTTATTTCTCTTCAATATTTTCTTTTTTCCCATAGATCAATAGTTCAATATTAATGTTGCTTATTTTTCTAAGATATAGCATAAATTTTGATCACATACGTGCTTATCTTGAATACCTTGAAGCTTGAATACTTTCAGTGCAATGATTGCTTGCTTACCTTTAGTGCGTTGAACCTTGAATATTTTTAGTTCAAAGATTGCTTATCTTGAACACCTTTTGCGCAATAATTGCTCACATTGAAATCCTTTAATGCAATGATCGCTTACCTTGCATATCTTTAATAAAATAATTGCTTGTGTGATTTTGTTGTGTAAAAAATCTTTTTTTTTTTTGCAAAAATAAATTCTCAAAATTAGATGTCACGTTCGAAGATCATCGAATAGTTCAAATATGTTCACTCGATTAATCGTATACTTTCTATGAAATGCGTGGAGAAAATCTTTTTTTTCACCTGTTACTAGATTTGCATCCCCCTTTCCATTTTCACCTGCTTTCATTTAATAACTGCAAGGCGTATATTTGTCTCATTTATTAAGTTGAGCCAATTTCAATGCGCTTGCTTAGTGAACATTTATCTCATCTATATTCTACCATACATGGCTTTTATAAGTTTAAATAATCTTTGTACCGGTTACAATTATGTTTGTGTAGAATTCTTTATAACTAACAATTCTTTACTGTTTGCCACTAAATCAATGAGCAAAATTCGTACAATTTTTACTCCATTGAAAGGAGGAGAAACTTAGTTGTTAATTTTCAATCGAACTTGATTCAGGATTAATGCTGAATTTTTTTTTCGATGAAGGTCTCGCAAGAAGAAATCGTATAAATTTGGTAATTTGTGCGGATTTTTCTTGAAAGAATGAATGCACTAAAGTAGATATACGTGTGCTTATAAAATGAATTTCACATTAAGATTGAACAACTATTTTCGGCTAATAATTGAATCGAATTTCAATGAATATCATTGTTAAAGAGGAGAATCGATTATCGAATATTTTTCAATTTCTTTGAGTTGATTGAATTATTCCACCTATAGCATCTTGAATTTTTTTCTCTTTCGTATGTCTGTCGTTCGATCGTATCGATGAATATTATTATGATGCCGCTTTTATGCAATCTATTTCAAGTTACTGTATATTTGAATTGGTGAAATTTCAGTTGGATTTTTAAGATGCATGATTTCAAGACGGTTTCACGAATGAAATCTTTATTTGTGAGGACCGGTCTTCTTTGCATTTTCTCTTGCACGCCAGCAGAATCGTTTATTTTGGTGTGTTTCTTTTTTCTTACAATAGATTTATTTTTATTAACTCTTTCAATATTATAATGGGAAATGTCACTAATAAATCACCGCCGAAAAAGAAATAGACCACCTCATTCACGCATTCTAAAAAAAAACTCGGAGTAAAGGAAATGAGCTCATCTCTGGAGCTCAATAAAATTTTACAATACGTTTCTCCAGTGCTGTTGGCTTTTCCACCACTTCCCAAAACTTCGTCACGCTTGGAGTACGGCGCTCAAAAAAAACTTTTCATAGCAAGGCTCCCAATTTCCTACATCCTCAAAGTGCCTCATATGTACAATCGCTGTCAGATTCCGTTAGATTATCGCATGAATCGAAGCTGATACCAATATAATTGATGTCTTCAGGCTGAAACGTTTGGATATTCACAGTGCGAAGGAAATGAGAGTTGCCTCTATATTGCTATGGGTCATCGTTTCGAATTCTGTAGCTGTCCAAGTAAGGAATACGCATGTGGAAAGAGCAACGGTGTTATTAATCAAGATGTCGAATATCACGTAAGGTTCACATACGAAGAAAATTCTCGAATGTTTAGTTGGACGTGAGGAAAACTTTTGAAATGAGTATCATATTTTTACCATCTAAAAACGGCAATCTGTTTCTAGACAATTTAGACACACAGAAGTCGAATCACTGAATACAAGAGTCTCAAAAGAAAACAAAGAAAAAGAGGTTGACTTCTTTTTATTGAGTGAAAAAATTGTTGGAATTTACGGCATAATGCATATTTGATCATTGTGCTCGTTTAGCTCTCAGTTTTTTTCTTCGCCTATCTTAGAAATGCTAGCATATCAAATCGGTCTTTGAGATCCTCACTTTTAGCTTATTATTGCTTCAGTATCTAACTGACTAACTCGAATGAGAATTTTGGTTATATTGCACTTAAAAGCAAAATTATTATTGCCTGATACATCTCATTTCATGATTGTAAGAGTGAAATATTTCCACTTCATTCGAAAATTTTCAATTATTACACTTATTTGCGGTGTTTTGTCTTCAAATTCGTCTCCAATTTGAGAATTTAGCTTAATTCTTTTTACATTATTTTCATTTATGCGATTGATTCCGCACATTTTAGTGATTATGACTCACTAGAGTTCAATTAAAGGAAGCCGATTATCGCTTAGAAAAATCTTATTTAAAAGAATGTTGTTTTGCGTTATGCTTCTCTGTGAAACGGTATCCAAATACTATTACACTATTACGTTATTTTTTTGCACTTTGATGCTAGAGCACGAATTCGACGGAAAAACTTTTCAGTTCTGTAAGGAACGAATTCTACCAACATGCAAATTAGGTGATATATCGACAATTGTACATGGTCTCAAAACCTATGTGGAATGTGTTTGTCCAGATCATTTTGAGTTGATACCTCGTTCGACACCCGATAGACCATTCGTCGAATATGCATGCGAATCAGTTAGTTCCTACTAGAATATTGGTACGAAAAATTGAAATAAAAGTGCAGAAACTGCAATTGAATACAATTTTGGATGATTTCATGTTCAGTTTGTAGTTAGCTTGTTTATAAGTTTGGAATTAATTTCAGGTTGCGAATATATGCCTAGCTAGAAAACTTCAAATTTCCTGAAACAAATTGCAATAAAATACTTTAAAATAAATAGTGGTTGGAGTGGATTTTGGTGGGGAAATTTTGAAAGAATTTCCTGGAAAAAAAGTGTCGCGAAACTCATTGGAAATTTTCAAAACTTTCTATGTGCGAATTCAACGAGCATTATACACTTTTCATCAGCAACTACTCACATTGTTTGAACGGAGCAATATGCAAAAAATGTGCGCATTTTTTTTTAATTCAGTAGGTTTTGAAGTCGTCTTTTCTTCAATATGAAAAGTACAAAATTGTTAGGTTTGTTTTCCACCAATCTTGGTGGAAATATTTACCACTATTGAAAATTTAAGTCCAACGATTAAAAAGAAGTTGAAGAATTAAAGTGAGCTGAGCATATTTTTGTGGTATTATTTTCTCTTTTTTTTTTCCACAATTCAAAATATTTCAGCCAATACGTTGTTCTGATGGCGAATCGTGTGCACGACAAACCGCTTTAGCACTTGTAAAGAAATGTGCATGTGCTGATGGATTTTATTGTGCGATGCCAAGCGTTGAACACGGCATCTTTGACGGGTACTGTGAATTAGATGAAACGCATCAACAATTCCACAATACTTTAATTCATTCAAAAACATAGTGATTATTTTTGAAATTTGTACGATCGCTTTCTTCTTCTTTCTCTTCTCCTTTTCTCATCTGTCCTTTCTTTTTTTGCTGTCGTTATGCCACAAGATTTATTCAATAAAGATGCTTTATTGGGAAATTAGCGCACGAATAATTGAGCCAAGACAAATTTCCAAAGAAAATTCTATGGAAATATTGGAGGATATTCTTCGACTATCCATGTCGAATTGGGAAAATTTTTTTGATGTTGAAGAAAAACTTGACAAACAGCATTCGCTGAATGAAATTTGATGGGATGCAAATTTTATTCCTCGGGAGTAATTAGTTAATCAGTGCAGCTTTCTATGACCGTTGCATTTTCATATCTCTAAGCCTTTAGGACGCTTTTCGAGATATTTTCGGATTTTTCTATCATAAAATTCGTTCCAGCTTACCTAACTTTAACAAGTCAACAACTCTTTCATTTCCGCAATCATTTAATATGGAGTTTGATGCTTTATTGATGCCAAAGACAAAACAATACGCATTGAGGAAAACCTTTATCGCCTGTAAATATTGATTTTCGAGTATTGTTCACTTAATTATTTTCGCGGACATAGAAATAATTGTTGATGTATAATATGGTAGAATTTCTCAGCTGAGTGAGCTATATGTAGATATACATCTGAATAAAAATGGAGAAATAAGCAATTAGAAATAAATCAACACATTTTTACAACTACAAAAAGCTGTAAAATAGAGATTGATATACTCATTGTACATTCTCAGAGGATATTTAAGAAATAGTTCAACTAGCATATTTTTGTTCGCCTGGAAAAACAGGAGAGCGAAAAATTAGTGCACTAACGAGTAATAAGTGACTCTCAATGCTATGAGCGCTCCACACTATGAAGTATATCTGCAAAACTTGGATACAATTGTTTTGTCGTTGTGTTTTTTCAGACAGCAAATTGCAAATGTTTTTTTTTTGCATTTCCGGTTTCTAGGATGATATACTTTTCATTTTGAATAATTCAAGTATCGTGTGTTAAAAGGATCGATCCGCCTTTCGGCGTCTCTCGAAATTTCCTGCCGAATTAGCATGCTGAACAGAGCTAACGTGAAAATCACACAACAATCCACCGCAGTTTGTTATTTTATTCGTGGAATTCGCATGCCATTTCGCAAAACTGAATGGGCGTCACAAGCGGGATGCAGCAATTTTCCGTTCCATGAAACTTAAATGAGTCAGTCAGGCAATCATATGCTTGCATCAGCTGACGAATCCGCTCTTTTTATATTTCGCCATCCCGCTTAGTTATTTTCACATATCAACTCATGCTTCTATCGAGGCACTACAGCACAACCTAGCCTAAAGTTAGGTCTTAAGAATTTTGCTGTATCAAAGTCTATATTGGACAGTCGGATTCAACACATGGGACAAGTTGCGAGCCGGTGTACTCCAAACGAGCATTAAAAGAAGTCACAACAGTATTGCACCAAAGCTGCCTTCCTGCTTTTTGCTTTTCGAGGCAGCATTTCAGAACAATTGACAACTGGCAACTTCAGTAGAGCAATAGGCGATCGTAACATTCAATAGCAGAGCATGGATCTGGCAGCTCGTCACCTCTCATCCTATAAGCTTCCTTTCAAAGAAAAAATTTCTGTCCAGAAGTAGACATTTTCTCAAAAAGTGGAGAATTATAAACTGCGAATAATACTTTTCTTCTCTTGCATTTACGGAACACCTTTTGAGTGCCTGCGTGACTTAGTCGCATAAGCGTATTTGTCAAAATACATTATGCTTGCCAAACCTTCAAATATTGTGCTCATATATGTATATATATACTGCCACTTGTAAGATAAATCACTCGACGAGCACCCTTATAAGGCTGGTGAATTGTGCGATACCTCAAAGAAATCGACGCAGTAAGCCAACGAAAAACATTGGTCTCAGACCGCTCTTAAGCAGAATGATCTGCCTAAATGATCTGAAAGATCTCGCATTGAATTTTTGTGATAATTTGCGCAATCCTCGGATCATCCACCGATTCCGTTAAAAAAACGTACCTTCTGTGACGCACGTTTCCATTCACAGCGATCATCTAAAAGGAACGCCGCTCAGTGCGTTTCGAAGTGGGTGGTCTATTCTCCTTCAGACGGTGAGCGCATAGTCGAGTGCGGCTATCACGAACTGGCGATGAACAGTTAGAAACATTAACACGTAGAACTGTCCTGCCAGAAACTAACCTGCGATTACATTTCGAGGCAGTAAGAACAACAATTTTCAAATAGAAGTCCTTTTGAAGCAGTTTTTTTTTTTGTGCAGAGACAAGCAGTTTACAGTTTTGCAGTTTTGTACGAAATTTTCGAAACTACCTAGAGAAAAAAAAAAGTAATAATAAATGAAATCGCGTAATTGTCTTCGAGATAGAAAAACGAGTTAAGCAGGATTTCTAGATTGCATATATCGATACAACTGAAGCGCTACAAATGAGTTTCAATAAAGAACAAACGATTCTCTAGATGGTTTTCGGCACGACTACAATATAAGAAGATAAAAAAAGCGGAGTTGCTAATGACCATCGGTGATGATCACAAATTTCCCAAAAGATCGTTTTAATGCGAGTGATCAGAAAAATTCTTTGAACAGTCGATGGAAAGATTTGCTGCAATGTCATTTTAGAAAGGAGCACAGTTTACAACGTCATACGTCTACTGTAAACGAGCATATTAGCAGATGCTCGACGGATGATGCATTTACAGCCGCTTAAAACCCCACTAAACTTCAGAGCATCACTAGTTCTTTGCCAATTGTATTCTAGATCGGACTTTCCTTGATAGCATCGAATAGTTCGGATCTTTCAACTGTCAATTTTTTATCAATATTAATATTTTCGCTTCTTCTTCATATTCCCATTTATTGAAAAATACCACTGTAGTGGCGTTCATCTCTTCGCGGCTCACGTAACTGTACTCTCAGTCATTCAATCGTAATGACTACATATTTGATAATAGTGTATCCTTATAGCCTGAAGTTTACTGTACTTTATAAAGCGGCGGTGACGGTGCAGTACTATATCACGCCATTCACATTTCTAGTGTATTGCAAAATTTTGAGAGGTAATCCTCTGTGACGTGAAGGTTGCTTCCTTGTTTACACTTGGATCCACTTTTCGACAGCGTCAAACTCATATCCACAGCTTTGGGGAATCAATAGGTGCTCTTCTTTATGAGCCCAATTTCTCAATCCGTATTATCGAAAAATTTTAGCCTGTAGGCACAGTAGACACGAGAAGATCCAATGCGGCAATGGAGATGTTATGAAGTGATTGTTGGTTGTTGTTGTGTGATGCGAGAGAAGTGGGGATAGATGATGAGCATTTCGAGGCACTTTCTCGAGCTAGTGTTGTCTATAGGATGTGTTGGAACGCTCGTTAAGAGCGCATAGTCCAGTGCTGCTGATGTAGGAGAAGGATTCGGATAAGCGGCGGTGTGCTCCCTTTCTGTTGGTTTTACACAGCGCTCGAGCGTTGTACTCGCAGGTGCCGTATATTCTTTGGCACGCCTTCACTTCCCTTCCTGCCTTCCTCTCCGCTTTGTGATGCCCAGTTTTCAGCATTTTCACTTATTATAGATGAATTTTCGCCACTTCTTTGCCGAACACACTCGTTGTCACTCATGATCGTATTATGTTTATTTTCTGATTCTATCCTCTGCCACTAAGCTAGCCAATCGATATCAACTCATCTCAAATCTTAACATCTACATGATAACTGATCCCAGCATCGCTTTCATGCACAAATTTTCGCCATTCTTTAATATATGCCGTGTTTTCAACCACTTTCATATATCTGAAGTACATGAAAGGCTGCACAAGCCATAAATGATTGTAAAATA
The DNA here is from genome assembly GCA_022844705.1 of Toxascaris leonina. NCBI lineage: Eukaryota > Metazoa > Nematoda > Chromadorea > Rhabditida > Ascarididae > Toxascaris > Toxascaris leonina. The sequence goes on along the minus strand of JAARMF010000370.1, from coordinate 22,292 downwards.
GAGCAGTGAGAAATATCCGCGTAAACTTAAATGTGCTATGGCAAATCGCTGTGTGTACGGAACCGACGAGCTCTCAAAAGGCGGAGATAATACACCCTCTTGGTCATCCAGCTCAGAAGTTGCAGCATTTTTGTTTTCAAATCTCGAATCACTTAAGCGCATGGCTCGAGAAAATCGATAATACTCGAAAGTGGTTCTATTGGCATTACATGTGCAATCGCTTCGGTTGTGCGAAAAATCACACGCCCGCAATGTTGCTTTATCTTTTCCGTTTAGCTAAGATATGTGCTGGGGCTTGCATGCAAAGAACTTCAATGCACAATCTAAAAATTTGCCTTTTTTAGTTTTGTTATTGTAGAAAAAATATCTGCAGTAATTGTTTGCAAATTTGTTGAGTCTCGTCTCCATTATTACAGGAAAGAAAAAGGTTGCTTATTTTGTACGTACAAAAACTTGCTATCATAAAGGCATTCAGATAAACATACAGCCTCTCACTTTCTGAATAGTGCTGTCTCTTAAAAAGCTCATGACTTTAGAGTATGCTTGCCTGTTGCCTATTATATATATATATATATATATATC
>JAARMF010000369.1:79617-96820 GCA_022844705.1 Toxascaris leonina | reverse complement strand
AAACAGTCTTTTGGTGTTTTCCAATGAACATCAATTCAGAGGAACTATGACAAAAAAAAAACAAACCGGAACATCAGGACGTTCGCAGTCATGATTGCATACCATAAACAGATCAAGAGCATCTGGGTCTTTGTAACCATTCACCTGACGCACATGCGACCAGAACAATGACTCACGTTGAGCCGCTGGCCATACCCTCTTGTGTACCTAAAATATTCCATCCAACAATGCATACTCTTTCAGCAAATTGCAGTGATGACGTCTATTGACGATGAAATAATGTCCCTCTGTGAACTTTTTTTGCTTTTATTCCCTCTCCATTTCAACCGCAATATACTAAGCCTGTTGCGATTGGCAGACACGTGAAATGACTTTTGATGCCAACACAGGGAGGATAGTCATGCGGGATTGTCGATCACTTCAATATTCCCCAACTAAGAACGAATGTCTTAGGAAATGATGCACCAATGCATTTGTTAATATCACTTTTAGACTCGCATTCCATTCCCTTCCTTTCCTTGAATAAATTATTTTTTGTGCAATACGTAGTCTTCCACACCTTTATACACTGTGAACCCTTAGCCTCTATCACCTGTGCCGTGTAGACCTTCTTCTTGGACAAATGAGTATACTTCACATGAGCAAGCACTATTCATGCAAGAAATACCAAGAAATATCTCATAAGCAAGTTGGGGCATCCGAGAGGCAAAATTCCCTCACATTGTCCACATTGCTGTCAAGACATTCACTCAGCTCACCTAACCTATTAACTTATCAACATCACATATGCTTTTTTTAAAGCACATAACACAGATGAAATATTCCACAAACTATCCATCCATATGGCTGTTATAAAACCATTTAGTAACAGCTGGTTGGATTTCTTGATATTGGAATGCTCATAAATTTTGGTCTCGGTATACAGTTTTTAGTTTCGCGTCGAGTGAAGCCCCTATTTTTGCCATACACTGCATATTTCACAAAGTATCATTGTCACAGTCTCTCTCTAACTCACTATCCCTCTCCCACAACCAGTAACTTCGCATATGCGCTCGGCGCTCTTCGATTGGTCCCAAATAGTTAGACGGCGAGAAATCATTTAACAGTAAGCCTCTAGCAACGGGTAATAAAAACACTGCTTTGATGAATTTAAAGTTCTGGTGAACAGCGCAGAAGGAAAACTGTCCAGAGGAATTCCCCACGCTTCGAATTGAAGGTGCAGAGAATTCGTTCCATGACGAGACAATATTCAAACGAAAACCTGATGAATGATCAAAGTGTCGGCTGATATTGTTTCGACAACATTTACCAAGTCCACGGTTTCTGAAAACAGCTACTTCGAACGAAATGAACTTGACTCTTTTGGATAAACAGATACATGAATACAAGTGCTGCACGTAGAATTCACTCTTGCAAATGAAATTTGAAAACAGCACGAGAAAGCGGAGACCTGAAAATATGAAAGCCACCATACGTCCATATCTGAGTTGTCGACTAGGCCTAATTCAGCAGCGATCGTCTAATCCAACACCAAACTCTTTCAGTGACAGTTTATTTGCCCCAAAACGTTTTTCCCTTTATTCCTATATCTGTGAATACACTGGTACTGCAAAACAGAAATAGAATAACCAATTCCCAACAACGAATGCTCACGTTACTTAAACCAGCTGCAAAACTCAGTGTGCTTATTCACAACGTTCTTATTTTCCTATATCATTTCTGGTTCATGCCTATTCGTCAGAAAAAAACCGAACAAAGGAGTTCATGACAGCTGTAAATAATCTGCGATAGGAAGTTCTCAGAGAAAATCGAAAGTAGTAAAGAATAAAATTGCCAATTTCGCCAACTTCTACAGCAAACAACAGCAAGCTGAGATGGGAACTTCATAGAAAAAAGATTCTGAGTGAAACAACAGGAATGAAACGCAACAAGCAGAAATGAAAAATTAAATTGAATACCGTCCCAAGTGGCTTTGTATTCAGGTTCAAAGAAGAAATGGATGAACTCTTTAGCGGATACGCCCTAAAAATTAAACAATCGACATTGACGATAAAAGCGCTTCAACTAGTGTAAATGATAACAATCCGATAAAATCTACTTTTGCAAATGCTTTCCGAGAAAAGTCGTTCTACAAGAAAGACAACACTGAATACATAACAAATAATAAATAAACTTCAGCGGTGACTTTTTCTTTTCGCTAATTAATATTTCTTCTTTACTTTGGTGGTTGGAGTCAAAGAACACTGCGCTAAAAGAATTTCGAAGTCATGAAGCTATCCATTTAGACAATCGTTTCTTTTTATACACAACGCGAATGAAGCATAACGAAAGAAGAAAGTATATAGCACTTGGAAGGACCGAACAAAAAAGTCTCATAGCATGATTCCTCAGCGGCTCCATCGATAAGGCATCGTCACACCCATATGGCAGCACTTCTCGAAGGCATGATGTGTAGCATTACACATTTTAGAAGAGGGAAGTTGCAGAAGAAAAAAGTCAATTTCAGTATTTTATTTCAAGCTCAAGCGGATGATTTCACTCATTCTCAGGAATTCGAATAAGGACATACTGCACTCAAGGCGCAATGCAGCTGGAATCTTTGGATAGCTCATGCGTTCCAAAAAATTGCCGACATTTTCCTAATACCACATAGTGCAGAAGTATATTTCACTCGCATTTTCGCCCGTCTAACAAGAGAAAACTCGTCGTTACTTTTCTCTTACCCTCCTTCCCTCAATAGCCCCAATGGCCCTCACTGAGTACAATGCCGGGAATCATTGAGGAATGCATAAGCACGGAATGGCTGACAGTCAAGCATGCTAACGAAACAAGTACTTCTAGGTGACCCAAGAGTGTATAAATGGCACAAATCCGTTTGGAATACAACTAACCTTAACCGTATGTGTGGCTTTTAGTGGATCACAAGCCAGGCCATCAATTTCCACTTCTCTTCTGTACATTTTCATCTCACCTTCTTCCGAGAAAAGCTGCCACACCTCAAAAACATCACTGCTGTGCTCACAATAAAGATCTCGGCTAATGTCCTTATGTTCTTTCCAGCCACTTCGTTAACTCATGAAAAACCCAAACTGCTGAAGTGACCAATCAAGAACCAAAGACTCATGCTTAACTATTAGTTCATCACTCAAAGTTTTGACTTCATACAACAGCTGTAAACGAGGAAGAGATTCAATCTGAGATTCCGCTATTACAAATTCTTAAATAAACTGATCAAAAGCAACAATGATTCCTTGCATTCACTTCGCACAAATTTGCCTCTCTTATTCCGCAGCGTCAAATCACATTTCACTAACAGCACTGAGCTGCAAATAAAACAAAAATTGAATCGTTAAGCACACCATGGATGAATCAGTCAAACGTATCACATCTAACGGCCATCAAATTCTCGAACCGCATCCCACTAAGCTCATGAATTCATATTTAGTGCATTTTTAAAAATTGCTTTTAAATAAGTTGTTCTAATTTGAAACTTCTCTATACACTAGATATTCTCAACAGTGAATCACCTGATCCTCAACACCAGCCTTTGCGTATCGCAACTGCTCCATAGTAATACGATTTATTTCAGCCGAAAGAGAATGAAAGTTTGGCAGCGATAGTATTCCACTTGGCGATAGGCCGCATTCAGTGCCCTCACCTGTGCCATTTGCCATAGGTGTATCAGTTGAACGGTTCGCGTCCTAGGTGACGAATAAATCATATACATGTTCACATGAGAATGAATCCATATCACAATAGTTGCGACATGATCGAAGAAAGAAAGCACAAATTTCAACGAAAAAATGTGCTCTCTTAGACTTACTGGACAGCAGTTGAAATAGCGGAAGAAAACAAAGGCAGAAAAATGAGTTTACAGATGATGTGCCGATGTAGATATCTGTCGCATCGTGCCAGTCTTGTTCATCGTCGCTTAAAACTTTATCGGCAGCCTGAAAAGAATCTCATCTATCACCTGATTTTCATATATTCACTGTTTCACAAAGTCCCAAATAGAGTGGAAGCTTCGTTCATATCGTTCCGAGCAATTCCGACTGTTTTCGTCAAGAATGCAGCACACGATTCCATAAAAAGCACAACATAACACGCACTCATGCATCTCTTGGTATCTGACTCGCACTCAACATTGCTGGCAATGCAGGATTGTTGGAGATATGGCGCATTCACAAGCGAATTGATGTAATCATTTCCGTAATGTAGCGATCTCCACTTTTACCACCTTCGTCTCGAAAGGTAATTTCGTTGTCCTCAGTAATTATCAGCAAAAATATACTTTGGCTACGGATTCATTAAAATTACGATGGCGACTTATTTCCGCTCGTGATAACGCAAAAGTTTAAAATTTCGAGATGATCCTGAAAGCAAATTACTCTCGTTGTCACATTCGTGTTCGATAGAAGTCAGCTCACTTTTCCGTTTCATCAAATAAACTATCGACGTATCAGCAAAATGAAGCAGAAACAGCCTACGTTAATCGCCAGCAGGCACATTTACTGACTCAAACACTCAAAACACATTCAGGCCATTCAATTGATCGCTCGTATATTTCATCTAAAGGTGTCATCAGATTCACATAACGTTGCGTTCCCACATATGCACGTTTGCAGTAGCTACAACTGCTGCTATGATAACACCCAATCACGTAAAAAACGCTGAGGTCACTGAATAAACAAAACTTCTGAAAAGAGTACTGCCGAGATTCATTCGGCCTTAATACTAATAGTAAGAAACACCTACGGCACTAGGAACATCCGTAACGCATGTTTTTAGAGTTGACGTGTTGCAGTCATCGAACCTCACTTCCTGAACATCATCACGAGTCACATCATTTGACATCTTAAACGATAATATACTTGTTCTTGTCATCATGTGGCAATGAAAGGTGAGCTGTCAATTTCGTTGGGCGATGGTGAAGGCTGGGAGAAAAGAATTTAGGCCAGAGATAAGAGTCCCAAATGTTTTCGGGGCTGAGGCAACAAGAAAGATGTAAAGGCAAAACACACCAAAGTGAACATGAAGTGTTGCTTCAAACTTCTTAAGAAATAACACACCATTCAAAGGCATACAGCAACATTTTCCTCTATCAGTTGTTCTCTATTCGAACGACAAGAATTCGCCAGACTGTCTCCTTCTAGTCATAGACTGCTTACAAACTGCAAGGATTCGTAACGCTACTTTCCGATTTGCCTTTTTCAGCTTATTCACTCAAATTTTAATGTCAAATATTGGGAGTGAAAATTGTGGCCGATTATAACAGAAATTACCCTCGCACAATGAAGTGTTCGAGCGCAATCGCTTTCATCGAGAATAAACACCGATCGATTATACTCATCAGTACAATGCTTTTGGAAAGAAATAAAAGCGAAGAAGCTAAGATGCATTACTCAGCACTTACTCATAACATCAAATCGGTGCCCATATTTTCAACAAACATCCAACCACCTGCTAAACACCAAACGTACCTGCTCGTTGAGAAGACTGATGCATACAGCTATATCACTGAGAATTGCTGACGTAGTTGCGCTGAGTGCAATTCCCTCCTCTAAAATTGAATCCCCCTCAATGTTCGATGACTGATGCTGGGATAGCGTATTAATGCAGCGCTGTATTCGCTCGACTTGCCGAACAGCCAATTCGCGATATTTTTCCAGCTCCTCCACTTTGTCTTTCAACTCGCTCTATAACTAATCACCCAGTAAGGGTGGAATATCCCTCTTCTTTGCTGTTACATCTGTACTTGCCATTAAAATTCGCGTTGAAGATGCATAAGTGGGGCCGCTCGGAGGCCATCAGTTATGAAGGATGACGCCACTAGACTCTTTTGAACGAGGAACGTTTCCGATGCTGTGTTGCCCTACAGAGTTGTAGGGATTAGTAGTGGGCTGGCGCAATGGTTGAGTGAATTATGTGTACTGCCAAAGTTCACCGCCATTTATTCAATGGTGCTCCACATTCCACAAGCGCATCCTGTTCCTTGCCTACACCTGGGGGGTAACTGATGTTGAAGGGACTTTTCAATCACTTCAAGTGTAGCCGTTTCTATGCAGCGTCGCTCTCTCTAGTCGGAAGGTTTTTCGTAAATCAAACCGACAGCTGCGATCATACCGCAGAGTTTTATTAATCAAACAACCAGCAACTAAGGCTTGCCATGAAGGCCGAAATAAAGCATCCCAAACTTTCGAAAAGACAGAAGAGTTTAAGCATTGGATGAGAAGACATGCCCACTCGCTTAGTTAGCCTTTTGCCTAAATGACACTGCATCTCCTCGGCTCGTCGATGATACGTTTGATAATTTTCAATCACGATTATCTATAAATTGACACCTAGTCAGTTGTTAAACTGTATCTGCACTAAATGCACTCTTCTCTGATAGTATGTGAGCATTGATAGAATTTGCGATTCGAAGGCGATTGGTTTCGAAGACTCCGGAAGAGTGAGACGTATTTATCCGCACTCGTTTACTCTCAGAACGCATTCTTGCGAAGTCTTGCATCCCATCTAGTTTGGAATTGTCCACCCATGCAATAAATTGGTCAGGGATATTGCTGCAGCCACAAATGACAGCATCTACACATATGCTAAAAAACTCGATGTCCGTGCTGCCACCGATCTGAGGTACTGACTGATTGAAATCATCGGTCGGGTGTATATATGTATTCTTCATTATTCTTAGGCACACATCACTTGCCTGAGAATGAAAAAACTGACAGATTGAATGGCTCATTGAAGACCATCAAAAATCAGCTTGCGAGGTGTCAAAGGTACCCAAAGATTTTGTGAATTGTCTTTACACTCACCATTGTGGCAGACGTTCTAAGAAACGAAGATGTCGAGCACGCGGATGCGTTGCTTATCCGATCACTCGGACTGCAGTGGCCCGAATCGTGCTGCAAACATTCTGATGCACGCTTTGTTCGATCACTTTGAAATGCTAGCAATTCGATCAAGATTCTAGATCAAAATCGGTGCTAACGACAAATCGTGGAAAGCAGCATGAATTCACGAACAGCCAGTACTGACTTTCTCGGGATCTGCTCACGACATGGCAGTAAATAAAATTTTTGCCAGAAACCAACGAATTCTCTTCTCCTGATATACCTTTCGGTGAGCCACTTGAGGTTAGTCACGTCGATCTGGGATCAGCAAAGTGTTATTCGCAGTAATGATAAAAATTGAGCGGTAAGGGTGTGTAAGAACTGCTGAGGAGGAAGATTTGTGTGGGCAAAATGGAACTCCCGACGATATTACAAATAAACATTTGTAATAGGCAAGGATGGTCTCCAAAACTATCGTACCATTGCACAGCACTGTCCCATACCTCATAACTATCATTCGCAAATTTCGCACCTTGCGTTCGATTTTGCGATGCATTTGCGTAAAACTTTTGTCGTCGACCGAATTGTTACTCCGCAAAACTCATTAAAGACTTATTCAGCAAATAAAAACATATGCAAATGAACGAAGATAAACGCAAATAATACACGATCGTTGTGAATGCTTTTTGCTGCAGCAAAAGAACTGTAAAAAGCGATCGCCACACCCAACACATTTCTGTGTGCTCGTAAATTGCCTTTTCATGCAGTAAATGTCGAATGCCTTGTGTGTCTCATTTGCGCGACACGCACGCCATCTAATGCCGCACAGTATGTGCTACGCGTGCCATTCAACTATGCTACTACGTTGTCTGCACTTAGTGACTTGCGTAAATACGCCACCAATATTTGAATCTATATTTGCAAAGTGTGCTATTCCGCCACTCGAGCTGAGAATCTAATGCAAACTAGAAGCAGGCCGAATCGTTATTTAAAAAATATCTCAAAAGTCGTATCACTTGTAGATCGAAAGGATTTGTATCGGGTGACATTATCACTTGCGGAACACTTCACCAAGGTTAATATCAGTGGCGGGCAAATATCCAACTGAGCAACACCCAAAGAATCGAACTCAACTATATCGCCTTTTCTATTTGGAACATTTCGTTGTTTTGGGTGTTTTATTTGCTTTACTCTATTTTAAATTTCATTTCACATATCACATATTTGAAAGGAACAGATGCATTTATCTAGAAAGCTGATGAAAAGCATTCAGAAGGCGTTACGCTATTCTGATTGATCTATCTAGAAGGAGCGATGTCATCGGCAGGCGGTGTGCATTCATCATAGCTGAAGAATCGAATGCAACCCTGCTTTTTGATTTCATCTAAGTGCTTCAACCCAAAGAGATAAAAATAAACTGAAAAATTCTGCCATATTTCCCTCAATAAACGTGAAATTGCTCTTCATGTCCATATATGAAGGCTGCATTTTTGTTCAAAAATGCAGCAATAATTGCAATCGATGACTCTGCATAGGTCCATAGTTATTCGAAGAACCACTGGATCATTCGAAAATTATACGCTACTTTAGCGTGTACTTACGTTTCGAAACGATTTAATTTAGCAGTTAATATCTTCAGCAAAGACCTCGAATGAATGACGTAATGAATAAATATTTAAGACAAAAAATTAGTGAAATAAAGGAGTTAAGTCATTGATTTATATAAGTTTGATAAACGCTGCATTACGCGAGAACAATTTACACACGAAAACCTTTCATACCATACCTTCCAAATTAAAACTATGGATACTTTGTATGGCAACGATCGGTGAGTGAATATCTGAATGAATAAGCGTTCTCACCGCATATGAATTGAGAGCATTTGTCCACATGGTTTTTGCCGTTTCATTTTCAGCCCTGAGATACCAAATGAGACCATTTGTTGAAACATCAAAGCGACATTTATCGACCTCGTTCTCCTTAACACCACTCGTTCAATCAGGTATAGTGAACGGAAATAATAAAAAAAAAATCACAAAAATATTTTTTATTTCCCACGATACTTCTCAAAAGAACCCTTACGAACACAAATACAGATTTCAAACTGCCTTAACCTACTACACAGGGAAGTTTTGTAAGTTCTTCGGATCACCTCTTAAGAAAAAACTCCACCTACATGTAGTCAACTCCAGTTTCGTCAGTTTGAGGAAGAAGTGAAGGAAACGAGCTGCAAAGCGTTACATTTGTAAATCGTGGTCCACATTTAGACGGTCCCAGGAACAAAATGCAAAGAACGAAAGGTCTGGATGCAACAAATAGAAAAATTCGAGTCAAAGAAGTGGAAAAGGACGAAAAATTTTCGATGCTCAAGATTTGCAACACTTTTGAGCGTACCGAAATTTGATATGAAAATGGGAATTAGCTTATTGCTCACAAAAGCAATTATATAACACATTGAGGCTGAAATCTGCAATAAGGGGACCGAGAAATTCACATATTTGAGGCGAATTCGGTTGTCGCGGTGGTCGACTCGCCGCTGCCATAGGAAAGTGGCACAATATCAGCATTATAGAATCAAAGCGTTGACATTATTTGCATCACAGCAACGCAAATCGAAAAACTTTTGGTATGAAAACTTCTGTAAAAGTGGTCGTAGTCATTTTCAGTATCTCTCTATCAGTAAGATGCACAAGTTGAAAATTAGAACGCTGAATAGCGCACTGAAATAAATTATACGGGCGGAAGTGAAATGACGAACCGCAATGATGGCGCATCTGACTGTAATCGATCCACGACTGCCAAACTGCTTCTCATTTTGGGTTTTGTAATAAACCAAAACTCCATCCTCCAGTTCAAAATATCTCTTTTGCCACCCAAGTACATAATTTGTCCATTTGTAAAGAACGCCACAAGCACGAGTCCTAGAAGATACACCAGTGAACCATTAGAATAACTCATTTTGGCAAACCTTCATCAATCGATTTTTTTTTCCTTTTTTCCTTATCAGAAAATATGTGCCTCAACGAAAGGAGGAAGCTAGTATTCGCAAATATTCATATGAACCCACCGATCGTTTTTATCGTAACCGCAAAATATCGATTTCAAAAGAGATCGCTTCTCCTCGATTCCTCCTCTACCTCGCTTCAAGCCAAGTGAGAACAAATCACTCTCAAAACTGCTTGAACTGAGAACTAAATGATACATCAAAACTATCGTTGACTGCTATTCAGGCCTTTATTTCAAACGGATCTTCTTCAGATGGATTCCTTTGTGTGCTTCTTCCATATGAAACAAAAACGCATTAGGCGCTATCCTTGTACGAGAGCAAACTGCATTTTGCAGCTGAGAATTGCTCTGCACGTTCATATTGCCATCCTGTTGTTGCGTCAGAATATATTATTACAGGTATGTGTGGATGATTGTAGTATTCGAGCTGTTTTTGAGGATTATGGGAGCTTAACAGCTTCTTATGGCCCGAAAGATTTTGCTAGAATAGTGTAGGAAGTAAGGCAAAGTTCAACTCACGTTAAGCACATCCTCTGCCTCGTCTTCGCGACTGAGACTCAAATCGTAGCACAGTGTCGGGGATGTGCCCAACTGTTGGAGAAGAACTGTGATTCGCTGTCGGGGAAAACAACAAACATCCATCGAAAGAGTTCAACGTGCTACTTTGCAATTCATGAATTTGCTTAAAACGTAAAACGATGACATTTTTAACCTCAGAGATCCTAAGTTTACCTCGGCCGAAGCTCGGTGGTTCTACTATATCCAGTAAATGGAGACGTTCATTTCGCTATCAACGAAGAGACTCACGAAGAGCGAGCTGTAGAGCGTGTTGTCGTAGTATTATTGCAATCCATGCCCATCGTCCTTCCACTCACTGAGACCCTTTCCAAACAAAGGTGTGATTGCGTTCACAAACAGTCCTGTAATAACCACAAAATCGAGGCATGCATCTTAACACTACCACCACTAAACTATTCGGCACATTACTGTCACGTCAGTATACGAGTAACTGCGAATAAGGTAATGGAAGGGGGGAGGGGGGAGGGTAGCGGAAGAAGAGCATTTCTTATGTTGCAAACGGTCGACGTCTTTCTCGAATGAAGTCCAAGCGGAACCGTTATAAACTATTTACATCGCTTCTCATAGTCAGAAGTGTTTTAGGTGCCATTCGAGCAGCAATAACGGCCAAAGATATAGTCATTCACAGTTCTCAGCATACAGCGAGCATGAATCAATGAAAATATCGCAAAGAAGCGAAACCACAGTTTTGAACTCTTTTGACGGAAAATTTCTCAAGCACTGACCGGAAACGCGTCGTCTGCTACAACTAATTCTGGAACAGTGCCAGTTCGGAGCTGTAAAGGAGAAGAGCGGTCAAAGGTCACATTTGCCAATAAACGTCCTTCGAGTTTTTCGATTTTCTGACATTATTCGCTCAAACCCTAATAGATTTATTTCAGATTGCACACAACTTTAAAAGCATAAGCTCATTAGAAGCATAACTACTAATGAAAAGAGAACAGTTGGTGAGAGCATAACGAGGTGAGTTGAAGCACTATTTGCACTGAGTGAATACCAAAAAACGTGTGCTTTTATTTGACGAATTAAGAAGTCTTGTACAAATGTGAAGAAAAAAGAGACTGTCTTCGATGTATAGAAAGCCACTCTGATCGACAATCGATTTATAAGTGGAGTAATCTTACTTGAATTCGGAATGAACCCACATGAGACTATTACGTCAAGCTAAAGAAACCTTTTTTGGCTCATCACCAACAAGTCTGCAAAGTTTGACCCTCGCTGACTATCAAAGAAAACGAATAAAAACCTCATTAATGCTTATTTCATGGGCAGCTTAAAAGACAAAAGAAAGTGCATAAAGAGAATGCGGAGCAATATGAGAGAGATTTTTGAGGTAAAGCCTCATAAGAATGAAGACTTTCGGCAGAATACATTTACTCGGTCACTTTCGCTCCAACGCTCCATCTAAATCCCTGCCCACTTTCCGTCATTGCCTTTCGAGGCTTGGACCTTTCAGAAGTGAAGCATCAGGCTGTAAATATTTTTGAAGGTCCCACCACGGAATTATCGACTTTAGTGGCACAATTTAAAATTGTGCCATGCATTGTCTGGTGCGACGAAGTCAACATGCAATAAGAGGGGGGAGGGGGGGGAGGAGGGTGCGTTCCGGTTGCGGGGCATTTGAGTCCCATTATTTGTGGTTCCATTGTGAGAGGATGCAGCGATGCGGGTGTGCACTTCGACCTGGAGGCGGGGTGTTTGTGCCACAGGTAGTTTTACCATAGAGTGAGGGGATTCTTTCCCTGTTCACATCCTTCTCCTCTGATAGATATTGAAGGGATCTCGATCTTTCAGGAAGGGTTTATTCAGTGTGGGGAGAGGAAAACAGAGATATCATTGATCATGGTTATTTTGATAATATTGGGTCGGCAGCATGGCTTTTGCAGTTTCGGAATTTCAGCTAGGTGGTGAAGCAGTATTCCCATTCGCAGTTAGATGAATAATGGCATAATAAAGTGCATAAAGAGAACAGCTGATCTCGCAGAGGTGTTTTATCGCAGAGGCAAACTTCCACCGAATGTTTTTTGGAAAAGTTTAGCGTCGCATTTTGATTGCAGAAATGTTTTCGAAGTTGTCGTAGTCACTGTAATATTGTGGCTAAAATCCGTTGAAACAACACTGTATGCTGTAACGTCTGCTGGCGACGCTTGAACTCAAGATCAGTTCCGCTAGAGAAGGAAGCCTCAAATTAGCTTTAAACGCTTTTTAGTAGAATATGTCATGTATGTAATGTTTATTGGATTTAATGCCGTATAGCTGATACGATATCGGTTACCCAATACCTGTGCGTATCTTGAGAACGGTCAACAACCCAGACGATGTCTTTATCCCTAACACTGCTATTAGTGTTTCAGTACACGATGTACAATGTGAGAATGCGAGAGAACTGAGACGCGGAGTTTTTTTGCGTGCAGCGTAGCGCTGTCTCAATCTCACGCTAATTCGGGTGCCCTCCATCTTATGGTTATGAACGAATTGTTCGCTCTTATTCACGGACTCTTCAACGGATTTTGCAGTGCTATGCAACTATTTTGATCGGAAGTGCTCAACCGTCTCGAAGGGCTTTCACAAGAGTTGTTTGTTCTCATTGAATCGCAAGATATTGTCTGCTTGAATGGGACCACGTAATGCACTCGCGATCAGAGTGCTCGGCTTGTTGCTGCTTGGCATTGCTTCAATTTCAACACAAAGTGCCTATCATCTATCATTATTCATTACTTCGCTCATCCTCAACGCTGCATTCGCATTTCGACGTAATTTCCCCTCATCACAATTAACAATCAATTTCTGCACTTTTTACATCATCGCTCATCTCTTATTTCAGTTTCTTGCGCAAATCCCGTTTATAAGAGGAATTGCAACCGAACCACTTAGCAGGTTAATTCTTTATTCTTTATCATATTTGTTGAACCAACTGAACATGATTATAACAGGCGTGAGCTCATACTTATGCTGACGTGTTCTTGCTACATTTGCTTAGTGTAAAGCCTAACTTTAAGGATGGGATAGTTGCTTTACATTCCAAAAAACTGCTAGCATGGCACCACTCACATCTCTTCCACATTGCTAAGAAGGCCTCGAGTGTTTGGTATATGAATTGAGCAGACGAATCTCTTCACGTTTAATTACAGCAGCACTAATACACCGCTTAGTCGCTATCTGTTGACAGATACGAAAGTAATTATGTGAACCGTAAAACAAAATGCGGGCAATTTTGCTTCAGCTTATCATATAACACCTTATTTGCAATTTTGGAAGGGTAATGAAGAGAAATACGTTGTGCTTCGTATCTTCAAATCAGTTACGATGGGGTTGAAGTGATTTATTTCGAATATTAAGTGAAGGTGGCAATTTACACTCATTTCACCATCTCATACATGTACGCGAACAGCATTCCCCTACTTCTGCGCTCCTTTCTTCCACCTCCTCTCCCCCCTCCCCGCTCCCCCCCGTTTTTCAAGTTCCGACCTGCAGCTGTGGGGTGCAACGGCAGTAGGTACTCTCCTTTCTACTAATGAGAGCGATCCTGATGCGGTGGGAGAGGAGGGAAGGGCAGTTATGCTTATTCGCGACTTGCACCACAGAAGTGCGTAAAAATTATGGCTTTCAACGGATGCCCAAAGGCTGGTCCTTTAATTGCTTCGGTTCATTACCTGTCTCATACTACCGTAAAGAAAATTCTCATGATTCTTTTTCATCCCCTTTGAAATCAACAATCATCGACCTTTTTTGTCGCACACCATTCACGTTTTTTACGAATTCAGTAAGTTGATCGCTGTGCTCTAGTAAGAGGGGGACGGATTCTAGTGAAATGCAAGCACGTTTCAGGGAAGGCTGAGGAAGTTGCGATAGTGGGTGTAACAATTAAATGCGCTATGCGCGCTGTTCTTTGCTTTTTCGATGTTTTACCCCCATCTTCCCAGTCGCTTACCCCGCTCACCTTTTCCCCCTCATTAGTTTCAAGCCCTCAAGTCTGTGGTTGCTTCGCCACAGCCAGTCGCAGTCCTTTTACGTTGACAGCAGTTTACTATTGAATGGAATTCGTCTTCCAGCATAATTGGTATCTACAAACTTTACTGCTTGCCTGATGATAGGAACGATACGTGTAAAGAAGCTTCCTGGAGCGTCTATTTGGGCTGCTTTGCCGAGTTTTGTCTTGCAGCGTTACTCGTTTGGAACAGAAGGTGAGTTCCATGGTGTTGCTTTTTACTGTTTGTTTCGTTTTTCAGTTTGTTCACCTGCAGCCTTGCATTTTGAAACGAGGACGGGAAACAAGAGGATCACCATCCCTAGTGTTATCTAAACGCCTGAAAAGGCTTGTCGCAGTCTACGAGGACGGGAAACAAGAGGATCACCATCCCTGGTGTTATCTAAACGCCTGAAAAGGCTTGTCGCAGTCTTCAATCAAAAAGCGGACGAAACTTGTGTGACTGTTGGAACGTTGGAGGCTTTTCCTTATTGAATTTTGTAAATCAGCTATTGTAACAGTAAGTAAAAAGGTGAGTAGCTGAGGTAGTGGGTGGGCGAGCTGATCACTATAATGCCCTCAAATGGGTTATTAACGCTCATATAGTAGATGTGAGCCGAGCCGACCAAAGAGATCGGCTCACTTCAGCCACATTGGCTGTTCTCATTGCATCAAACTGCTGCATATGGCGGGTGTGTATATTGCAGCGCAACGGTATTATCCGTGGAATACGGCAACGAAAGGGTGCATGCATTGAGACACTTTTATTTGCTTTCACCGGTGGCGCTTATCTCATGGGCGTTGTTGTTTCCTTCATGGTTGAGTTTGGTTTGGTTGCTTGCCTCGTGGTTCATCTTTTCACTGATCGCCGAACGAAGGCATCGGCTATCCGTGGCACCTTTCCTCATTACCTACGCTTCGGTTCGTTCTCACAGTTGTATCATTTCGTTCATAAACCCTTCAACATCTGCAACTTTTCAAGCCGGATCTTGTTTGGATGATTGTTATCTTCGCTGAGTGATGCTGAAAAAAAAAAATGCGGCTTCTATAGGAAGAGGTCTGCAAAACTCACCACTATTCAAGACTCAACAGTATCTGAGAGGTGAGGTTGTCCAAAACACTCACTTTGGCTTCTACAGGCACCCGTCCATTAGCGTACTCAAGGTTACATCTCGTGTACTGCCAAGATGAAATGTTAATCAACCCGTTGCAAAGTGCAGAAAATTATTTTCATTTTTATATGTTTGATGCGGTTAAGGAATGCACTGGTTGAGTATAAAACAAAAACCGAATGGAATCTGTTGAGGCCGAAAGCTGCGCGGCATATATGAGTCTGATGATGGTATTATATTATACATGAGCCTTGGTGAAGCTAATCAAGTTGGAATTAAGTGAAAATATTGTGATGAAGTTTTAGTTTTTGCTGCTGGCTCAGTATATATGCTGTTTATGCAATTTTGATGCAATTGTTATCGAGAAGATTGGTCTTCGTTCGAGTATAGGATCGGCTGATTTTTATTCGCTCTTTTTCAAGGTATGTTTCCAACATCAAATGCGTGGTGTTGCTCGTGATTCATTGTGGTCCAAAAACGTATCTGACAGTAGCGGTGAATCGAGCCAATTTGTTTGATACGGTTAGCTTACTCCTGCCTTGAGTGTCAAGCCAATGATAGGCAGTGATATTGCTCTAAATAATCCGCAAAATTCTGTGCAGACACATTTTCTAAGCTGCTTCTCGATAAATGAGGTAACATCTTTTCAAGCACTTTTTTCGCGCATCGTATTCCTGCCTACATATATAATTCGTGAGCAGTAAAAGTTGGTAATGGGAATTGGTGGATGCACTGCGCATCAGGTATGATTTGTTATCTCCAATTTCGTTTTCACTATTCACCTGCTGTTTGACTTGTCGACACCTGAAAGCGCCATAAATCTTGCAAGTCCATTGGATTCCACGACAAGTAGGGTGCAAATCAGAACGGATTTCGGGCTGAATTTTATCGTTGTTCTTGAACAAGTTGGTTAATGTGGTGTTAAATGGAAAAATACTTACTTTGTACCAGCTTAACACATTTTCTTAGATGTCTGATTGGTGAGCCTGGAGTATAGTTGTCATATACATTTCCACTTATCGTTGATGTAAATGTAATTACCATAAACATTTTTGAAGAACTTAGTTTTTGGTGTCATTTATTTGTTGGCTTGATGCTTTTTTCTTGTTGTTATCGAAGTTTGCTGTAATCGAAACAAAACAACATGCGAATAAGGTTGTTGAAATTTTTGATGCAGACTAACGTTTTCATGATGTGCTAACGGAGCGCTATAACGTTGGTGGAGAATGATTTCATTGCAGTGGTTATTGAGTATGCCGTTCTATATAATGCGCTACTTGGACGGATGCCCTTATCAGGGTACAGTTGGCACTTGTGTTCGAAGAGTGTCTGTTAGCTTCGAGAGCGGGAACAGATTCGAGTGGATAACGCCATTTGTTTGTCTGTTTGCATGTAAGTTGCTTTTGTTCTGATTTAGTTTTTATTTAGAAAAAAAAATTACGAGTTAAAATGCATTTGGTTACAGGGGCTATGTGTCACAGTAGAAGTGGCAGTTGACAGAAGTGCCGACTGGCAATTTCACTATACTTCCTTGATGTGTTTATGCACTAAGAGGCACTGTTTACACTTGAATGAATAAAACAAGCCTATTTGTAGTGCTGTAGATGAGAAGGTTGCTGAAGACTTTAGTCCAAGGTAAATGTGATTTCGAGTTTCCCCTACAACTGTGCGCAGAAGGAAACTCATTTGCTAAAGCCAATAATTTT
>JAARMF010000369.1:66873-79261 GCA_022844705.1 Toxascaris leonina | reverse complement strand
CCCCCCCCCCCCCCCCCCCCCCCAAAAAAAAAAGAAGAACAGTTACCCAAAATAAATGGAATGGCATAGATATGTAATCATCCTCCACGGATTTCTTCCGATGATTTAGTAGCAGTCTCGTAAATCTGGACCCACTATATCATTCATGTTTTGCCACATTCGTTTGCAAGCACCTAGTATGTTTAATATAAGTGAAGCAAGATAGAAGATCATCTGTTTTTTGTAAAATTATGTTGTGGTGAAAATGTTTCGATGTTTATGCCATGATACAGGTTTTCTGCAGTGACGAGTTCAAATATTGACGCCACTGCTTAAACACAGAATATATAGTAGTTACGTAATATTTCATTTTCCAACGACTGCAGAGGTGTATTAGAATTGTATTGGTTCGTTTGTCACTGACTGTCTCTTCAGAAATTGAGTGTTGAGGCAGGGGGAAGGAGGAGAGGGAGAGGGGAAAGAACGAGTGGAGCGATGGTGAGAGGCGCCGACGCAGAATGCTTTTCCACCTCCTTGCATGTTTTTAAAGATAAGACCTGACCTCGAGAAAGGCACTCGAGTGGGGAGATTTCAGCTTGTTCCAGCGGTAAAGATGTCAACAGTTTATTCAAAGCGGCTCAGCTAAATGTATTGGCAATATGTCTCTATCAAAACGAATTTCAGGCATATTATACGTTTGTTTCTATTATCTTTACTCGTTGATATATGGAGGATGGCAATCAGTGCCTAACGATGAGTGGATATCGAAAGAAGCTGCTTCTCTTATCGCAGCATTATGGCTACCAATCCTTTTTATTTTGCTCCTTATATTTCTTCATGTGAAAAGGTGAGGGATTTCAATCTTTTATTTCTTTTTCCTTGTTGCATTTACTGCCTTAGTGCAGTGCCTAGCAGATATAAATCTTTCGCTTTTTGCCGTTATGGGCCTTTCACTTTACAGATGTTTATTCGAGTTTACTTTTCATTCTCCGAACGCCTCATCGACGATGAGTTCGGAACATGTTCTCAACGAAGACACACGTCCGGGATGAGTGAAAATTTTGAGCGTTGGCAATTTTTTGGTCTGTTGCAACTGTTGTGTTATCATCAATATGAGCAAAGAATGTGCGCTGAACTTTAAATTGGCAGTTTCCCATTCCAACGATTCCCTTTAAAGTCATAAAACTGCTCAACCAAATCAACGCAGATTTTTTGTTGTGGCTCGTGGCATAAAAACATTTAATAGGAAAGTTTTTCGTCCGTACCGTTAATTGTCTGTTGCAGAGAGAATCGTTGCTTTCTTCACTTACATTCCTTCCACTGTCTATATTGTGCTGAAAATCTGCGAGCGGCTTTGCTGGGTTTCTTTGTCAAATCGCTGTTTTGGGAGTTTAACGCGATTCCGCGAAATTTTTGACGATATACAATGAAATGTCTGTGGAGTGAATCATCTTCCATATGCGTTCGGGAATGTGCTAAAATAGGAAACAAATTTCTGATCGGCTAACGAAATAGAAACCGATAGTGAAACTGTTTGTAGCACGGAACAGTCAAAAACCTAGTGTACAGTCAAGTTTGTGTAGCCTAGACTTGAATGGATGTGTGGTAGTGCTGCTTTTATTGGGCTGAAGCAGCTTCCGATACCGTATGGTGCTAAGCATTAGTTCCACCTTATTCCGTGATACTAAGCTTTGGTTCTTGTTCCTCTCCATGACAGATACGCTTACGGGGCGCTTTATACCTTCACATTTCACCACAGTCCATTTGCTATTTCCCATGTATTTACGTTGTTATACTGAAAACGCTGAAGTAGCGTCGAGTCGACAACGATCTTTCTGAACGTTGCAGCGATCATGTATAAGCTGTACAACTGATGAGGATTGCAATTACCTAATGAGAGAGCTGTTATTTTCTGAAATCTTCCATTTGCGTTATTTTCTTTTTTTCCGAAAGAATTTATCCTATTTCAAATGTTTGTCTTTTTCAAAATCCTTTTTTATCTTTTTAAAATCTTCTTTTGATTTTTGCCAACATTTAAAAATTTCACTCTTAGCACTAAAATTCCATTCGCATCAAACACGTAGGGAAGCATGGAATGAAATTGTACGGTGAGGACAAGTTCCATTTCCAGGTTCGAGTCGTCACTGGACATCGCATGGCGTCCTTCTTCTCCTCTGTTCAATGCACTTGCTGCTCATTACGACACTTTGCTGTCACTTTTTCTATGTATCTTTGCGGCACTAAATATATCGGCGATCGGTCTTATGCTTCTATTGCTTTCGTTGCTGATTTTCATCTCCAATTCCGCAATCTGTTCGTTTTCATCGTTCATTCGTGTTTGCTGTATATGCTTTGAATAGGGTGAGATGCCGAAATGCTTACAGTAATATGCTGATTTGCCAACGAATAGGATATGCTTGAATGATATGCTAGTATTATTAGTAAACAGCTAAAACGAGTGCATAAGAGACGAGCTGCCTCACATCTTCTGTATCTCAATTGTAGGCACAGTGGCGAGTTGTGCAGCGAGCGTCCTTCTCGCACTATTATGGCTGTTCTCGTTCCTGAGCTCGGCCATGCAGCTGCCCGTACTTACCTTCCCAACTGATTGTCAGCGAACGTTTCTTATCGATCGCAACACAGCGCAGTGGATCGGCTTCTGGCCTGAACAGGTTGGTTGTTTTGTTCGCACCTCAATTTGTGAGTGTCCGTGAAGAGCGCTGTTTTTGATCCGCTGAGATTTAAGGCAACTACCTTGCTAATAGCGTATTTTGCTATTCTAAAGAATCGAAGATGAGGTGTCCCGACATATTTTCAAACTCGCTTTGCTTTTGGCTTCTGTTCTTGTTGGTACTATTAAAGTTCCTTCGGCAAGTCTGTTTGTGATTGGAGAACCGTTGAAGGGAAAGAAACACGATTTGTTTACAGACTAATTGAATATCTTACAGTTGTTTTACGACCGTTCATCCTTCTCTACTGTAGTTGGGAATGGCAACGCTGATGGTTTCATGTTCCGATGAGACTCAAAATCTAGAGATGACACGGAAAAGCCAATTATCGGTCTTGGATTAGTTGAAGCCAGTTAATGTTATAAGAAGATGATTGTATACATTAGTAGAAGGCGACCGTTTCTTGAGCAATTGTGCACTTATCTGATCTACCAAGTAGAATGGCTAAAGGTGATGCTGCATGGTGCGCTTTCCTTTTTTTTCGTAATATCGAATGGAACAGTTGCAGACTTGGCCAGTAGTTGCGCTTTTGTTGATGATTTCAATGAGATGTGTCTTCTGCAGCAATAGGGCAGATTGGCTGCATGAAATCAAACGGAGCGATGCCGATAAGGTACAAATTTATCGTTGTTAGCTGCGTTCCTTGCTGAAGAACACGCCGAAGTATCATCGTCCCCTATGCAAATTTATTTTTTAAATGCGATTTGCGAAATACAGCTACTCATTTATTTTACTAATTGTTCAGTGAACCGTGATAAATTTATTTGCAATAGAAGCATTTTTGCGGCTGCTCGAATTATCACTGCTCACATTCACATTGCGTGACGGTTTAGTGGATCTTCTTACATCATCTCATCTTCGGTCGTTCTCTTTGCTTTTCCTCCATTCTTGGTCAGCATTATGCGCATTTTATGGCCCTAGCTTTCGCTATTCGTCGATGCTATTATATCTTTCTTATCCACCAAGGTTTCCTTTTCCTTGCATGCTTCAAAGATGCTTTGCTTCGGTCATATCAGAAGCCATTCGTTTGCACTGCAATTCATTACCGTTATCATCGCCAGCGCTTTCTTCATCCTTTGGGCGATTGCCACCTACGTTCTTCTTTTTTGGAGCCGATGTTGGTGATGAGTGCAGCATTGCTGGTAGAACTTGTATTAATTAGCCAGGCGGCTTTCATTTTCATTGCTAGTTCTTTAAAATTTTAATGTGAAGGATTTCTTATATTGGAGGGCATACCCTTGTTCTTCATTTTTTGTCTTCTGATTTTTCACATTGCTGACCAAGTTAAAGGGATTCGTTGGCTTCTGCCACCATTTGTTCTTGAACATTAAAGTCGCCAACAATTTTGGCCTTATAGTGACTATCGTTTTGACAAGGTTTCTCTCACGGACGAGTTTCTTATGCATCTTCTTTGTTTGGTTGGAACTGTATGAGAGTAGTATGCCATCATCCACGAAGCAAAGATCTGGAAGCTGTTCTCTGTCGATTGCTTTTCTTTGGGATTGCAGCTAATCGAGTACTCTATGAAACGAAGTATTGAGCAGCGTTGTTGATGTTGTGTCCACTTGTCTCGCAATCTTTTCTGTGCTACGAACAATACAGTTCGTCCGCCTACGTGTATAACTCGTTGTGACTGGTCATTTTCTCAGTACTTCGATGACCATAGAGTAGATAGAGACAGTTTGCACCTAATTTTTCCATAGCATTTATTCCGCTAATTGGAATGCTGTCTCAAAGTTGACGAGTAAAGAATAAGCAAGGAAATCGTGCCAACATGCTTTCTTGGTAAGTTCTGTTATCGCACATACGTGATGACCAGCAGATCACTTCGAAGCACTTCGAACGGGAACCCGACTGCTAATAATCATGCGCTGTGCTTAGCTGCGGTTAAATGGGACGGTAGTTGTTGATTTTCCACTGATCTATTCTTGTCTACAATAATATTGTCTTGAGAGACAATATATTGTCATTATTGCTGCGTTGCTTGTGACGCTATTGACGAGACAAGTAAGCAAGGAGATAAGGTGCTGCTTTGGTGAACTTTTCGATTTGTTTTTTAATCTGAGTCTTTGAATGAGCAATCGCATCGTTGTTGTGCTTTTATTTCTACCTTTGCAGGATATTTCTTCACTTATCAAATTTCTTGCCAAATATTGGATGCACAAATTTGGTGTTGAGGTGAGTTCTTTTATTGATACGGGTGCAGCAACAAAGTGTATTTCTCTGCTTTGAGGTATTTATGTTCGATTGAGAGATGTTGATATATGCGAGACAGATTTCGTTTCCCTTAAAGTAAGACCTAGAATGCATTCTGAAATAAACTCACTTCAGCGGACTGACTTCTCTGACTCGAAAATTCTACTTTTTTTCCTGCCTCTTAGCTACCTTTTCGCCGAATAGAACAAATCGGAAGTGTTGTGTTTATATGAAAGTGACAAGCTTGTTTGCTAAGTGTCATAAAACACCTAGCGTCCTGGTAACACCATTATCTATAGAAGAAAATACCACTCGCCTTTGGAAGATTTCTTTTATCAGCTGCTCCCTTCTCTTTGTTATTTGTTTGCTCGTGCATCCTCGATCGTCCTACGTAAGCAGGTAGTAAATCGATTAAGCTTATTTTATTGTGCTCTTCCTGATGATTTTTTGTATCTTGCATGTGAAATACTTCATTGCCTTCGTACCGCAATTTCAATTGATGTAATGCGCAGCACATAATGCCCGTCCATAAAACTGTGATGATCTTTGAATCCTTTATGAATACATCTTTCAGATGTCATTGATATACGGTGTAATATTGGTGTGTGCTCATCGTGACGTTTGCGGCCTCATTTTGCTTATTTCAATTTCATTTTTTCGGGTGATTTCGAGATGCAAACAAGCCATTTTTTGGCCTGCTTGTACTCGTCTTTTTTTGGCGCTTCTTATTGTTGAATACGTTTCTGAACTTGGCTCTCCTCATCAGGTTTGTTCTTATTCAGATATCTCTAAGAGGTGTTTACTGCCGTTACGCTGTGTGATTTTTACGAGTTGGACGTCATTTCATGGCGCATTTTTGTTTTTGTTTTATCGTTCTCGCACATACGGTGCTGTCCTTTAATAGTTGGTGCTAAAGGTGGGAAGTAGGTCGTACATCCTCATTGTTCTTTTTTGTGGACAGAGGTGAGATTTCGTGATTTGCGAAAATTGGCTAATGAAAATCACTGCAAGTTGTAGTGAAGGGGCATGGAATTTCTTGAAACGAAAAGAGGGAAGAACTGAGCCTCAGGAATCGAAAATGCTCTAGATTTTGAACACCACAGTAATGTATGCCTCAAATAGTGAACATAATAAAAGGATGACCATATTTTGATATGAATGTGAACCTGAGGTGGTTTGGATGCATTTCACTTTCACTTCTTCGACCTAACCAAGCTCTGACCTGTTATGATTTCGCCGTTTCATGTTTTTATTGCTATGGCATAAATATGTGTGAACATTTGATGCTAGCAGATGTAGGCGAACTTAGTGGATTGTGTGCTGCATTTCTAATATCGTTACTGAAGTTAACTCAGCGGCAAAAACAATTTTAGTTCTCTAAGTGCTCCGAGCATTTCTGGAGCAGTTGGCCGGAGTCACTTCAAAAATATTTCCTGCTGCCGTCGTCGATCTCTTCCAGTCCTATCATTATTGCCGATTATATTTTTGTTTTGCTCCTTCTCGTGCAAAAAGACGTTTTCACCAGAGACGTAAGTTAGTGTAATTTTGCGTTTAACATTGTCAGTAATTGTTTATGTGTTCAGTAGCAGTTGAAGTGTTTACATGGCATTGAATGAATATGACTTTTAATGGATCTTTGGAGTGTTTTCAGAGCGATAGCATAAATAGCTGAGGCAGAGGAGCGGCAATACAGCAGCGGTTTTAATTGTTCATGCAACAGCTTTGAACGAAGCATTTGGTCATGACGATGTGCTGCACCATCGCTGCTGTTTCCTAGTTTATGTGATTGATAGATATGGATCAATAGAAGCTCGTATTCACTAGCAAACATCTTTCCACAATCGATCATTGATACTTGCGTTTCGATGCATGAGCACATGCCATGAATGTAAAAATAGTTGATCATTCAGAGATTTCTCATTGGCTTTGCTCTTCGGGGAAATCGCTTTCGATTGTCAAATAAAGCGTTTAAATTTGTGGAGAGGTGGTATTTTAATTTCGCTTATTTGCAATGTTATTCATAAGTTTAAAGACATTTCGAAGCACTTCTTCAATGCCGTGTGCATTGGGACGAAACACTTTAAAGATTCTGTTAAGAAATCCTTCCCCAAGACTCATTCGTAGTCAGTCATCATTGTCCTTAAAAAGGTTTATTCTGCTGCATTTCTCTATTTTCAGAAGGACTATCCTGGCGGTGATAATGCACCGTTGTCGAATCCACAACAACCAATTCCACCAATGTATAAGGATTTTATATCGACGAAAGGGTTTGTTTTTAATTTTGTTGCCTAAATATGATAGGGCTGCAAAATTATTGTAGGAGCTGGCTAAAACACTTATGATTTGCTGCAGCTATATAATAATGCTGCACCGTGTGCAACATTTAATCTAGTGGTCCGCTTATGATAAGCAATAGCTATTCAACTTGTTTCTGATTACTTCTGTGTTGGTGTTCACCGTCAGTATAAACGTTAGCATTAGCTTCCCTTGTGTGCTGTTCTAAAATGAGAGATTCTGGGCTTTCACCATCACACTTATTATTATTGAACGAGATTTCAGAAGCCTTGTAGCGTATGTGCATTCTGCGGTATTTCTTTACTCTCACTGGATTACGTTAGTGCTGGTGGTGGTGTGCTGCATCGAAGGGGGGTCGATATTCGCGTTCGTCTATTTGATAACCGTTTTCGCACTTTTGTGGAAGGGGACAGAGCTATATGCGGCACAGCCGTTTCATAAGTTTACGGCTTCATGGAATCATCTTGTCTATTACAACTTGGTGATACTTGCTATCAAAGCATTATACTTGGTAGGCGTGCTTTTCTTTGTGAATTGGAAATCGTTTGCGTTGAGTATTGATGAGCATTTATGGATAAAAATTCGAGCGGCTTGGGACAAACATTGTTGATCGTTTTTTGCACTCATTACTCACGTAATAAGATCGCGAAGTTGTTTTGCAATTTTTGAAGAAAGCAGGTTAGAGTTAGCATATGAGACTAAATGAGCTTCTGTTGAGTGACAATAGTTTATTGTGAATTATCAGAGCTAGTTGTGGTTACATATTGTTGTCATCGTTGAGCTTCGCATTCGAGCGATAGCTTGAAAATTTGAGCGATGAAGCGATTAGGAGGTGAGAGCTTGAAAACTACCAGTGTCGGAATTAACGCTGAAATTTTTTCGGTACTGAATGTTGAAATAGTTTCCTTTTCCGGTTTATTTTTGTAATCGGTCATTCACATTGAGCTAAATTCGTTTTTGAGAATACGATGTGCGAGTTCGGCTGGATTGCGCCTTGTTGGCTAGAGCGAGTATTGGGAGTTCATTGCATATCGTCGAGTTGCGTACTTCGCAAAGGCTACTCCACTCTATTCTTCGATGTGCTCTGCTTTGCGACACTCGTCTATCAAATGCGCATCTTCCATTCGCATTATTTCCAACACGTTATCGTCGATTACAGGGCTGATCGTATCCTTGGATCGAGGTCTGTTGTTTTCTTATTCTTTTACTTCTTTTTGATTTTATATAAGTACCACTAGCCGGAGGGTGGTGGATAGCATTACTGATTGTTAAGCTTGAGTATCATTTGGTTGAGCGATAGATAGGGAGATACGTTACAGTTTTCAGTTTTATCAGTAGGGAAGTTATTTCGAAGAGAAAATCGCAAGTCATTCTTTCCCTTAACGTCCATTCCGCTCTAAATTCAAATTGATGAAGCGAATAGGGTGTTGCGGTTTGGCTTCTGATAATCTGATAAATAATTATATGTTTATTACTCCGGCATGAATTTGGCTACTGGAGCAAGACAAAGTGTTGA
Source organism: Toxascaris leonina (assembly GCA_022844705.1). NCBI lineage: Eukaryota > Metazoa > Nematoda > Chromadorea > Rhabditida > Ascarididae > Toxascaris > Toxascaris leonina. The sequence continues at coordinate 70,546 of JAARMF010000369.1, read as the reverse complement.
GGAGCTTTCAGAAATTCGTGACCATTGGTTTCAAAGTTGAAGTTCATCTGCTTCATCCATTGATATGCAAATTAGGCTGGGCCTGACTACTCGGGATTCTTCTGTCCAGAACCTGCGCGCAGCAGATTTAACAGCTGATGGTTCTCTTGGAGTTGCCAAGGAAACGTTACGTATATTGGAAATTGAATTTGTGTTCAGAAGATGTTTCAGTTTGCAGGTTGCAGTGCAGAAGCGCATGAATATCATAGTAGTTGCATCACTTCAAATAGGCTTGCATATTCAGTGCTGCGTACAGTGAGCGTTTATGAGGTTGACGCAGTGAATAGCTTTTGCAGGGGTGCGGAATTGTTACTTGAAGTGAAGGAGCGAGAAGCGCGCAAAAGCGAACGCCGTCTGCATTGCAATGTAAGTTGGATAGAAACGGTGGTAGCGGAAGAAGATCGGGAAATGCCAGCGTCTTGTGGGCCTCCACCTCGCTCTCACGAGGAAATCAAAAGGTTTCGTCCATTATCTTTCGCTTCCCTGAATTCAGTCCTTAGCCCGTCTTCTTTTCTTTCATTTCTTCTTTTGCGTCACTGATGAGAGTTTTCAGCTTCCACTATTGGAGCTTTTTTCAGGCCATCAGCTTTGTGAGGCCTTTTCTTTAATGTGGCCAAAAGTTACTAGAAATGGCGTTTCGGCTTCGTTACTAATGATCCATCATTACTTCAAATAAGGTTTAAGCCCCCCCCCCCCAAAAAAAAACGGTCAGGTTTAGGCCTCACATAGTATACACCTCTTTCTCGCTTCTTCGTAACTTTCTGAAAGGCTCCATTTTTAGCAAACTTCATGTTTCAAGCTTCAGGAAATCGTTTAATTACAATGGAATTGAAGTTTCATGACAACGTTTCTAGGATTGCTCTTGTTTGAGTTATCTTTCAATACTGGAGTTGAGTGACTCGCCATTATGTCAAAACGAGAGTTCTGAAGATGTTTTGAAGTATTTGCTTGAAATTCTGTTGTATTCTGTGGATGGAGAATGTAAGTTGTCATTGAAGTCATAGCAAGGACAAGGCGGGAGAGGAATTTCCCTTAAAATAGTGTTGCTGCGTTTGGTCACTGCACATGAAATAAAGCAGTTTTTTGCTGTGCTGTGAGTCAAGCTGTTAAGGTTGCTGTGAGGGGCTTGGAACTGCAATTGTTTCAGTGGTATGACGCATTTTGTTATTGCATTTATCATTCCTTCTCCGAACCGAACTCTTCGCTGCGGTATTACTTTTTGTAAGTAGAGGAGAATGACTGTTGATTACTAGGTGATAAGTGAACTTTGAAAATTCAGCGGCGTTCTTGCCGTCTATGTTATACGTTGTTAATCCCTGAGAGGCCGCATTGAATGAATTTCCCGCGCTGTTCATAATCTGTCGTAAATTTCGGGGATATGTCAACGTCGGTTCATAGGAAGTTCAAAAAACTGAAGTTAACGGCTACATATGAGGCTCAGTGTGTACATTGTTCGCCACCAGTAAGGCCTGAGTTGCGTCTCCGCTGGTGAAACAGTCTGAGAGGTTCGAAGTTACGTGCTTATGATCTCCGAAGCATCGCTATAAGCTTCGTGCTTCAACCTTATTACCTCATCAGAAACTGCACCTTAGTTTTTGATAATGCAATGAGTTCGAAAGTAGGAAAGTTTCTGTGTGTGTTCGTTAGACGCAGAACAACTCTGCGTAGGTGATTCCAGCTCTTTCTGTGCTTATCAGCTTTTCGTCTCATTAGTCAAAAATTATCCGTTTAAGTGCTGAAACTTAATATTTGTGGTTCCTGAGCTCAAATATCACTGTGGCCTTATTCAGAGTCCTTATTACCTGAACGGTTGGAAAGATAGAAGTTTTAACGTGTTCTTTCACCAGCTTTTATCTTTTTATTAGTTGATAAGTCAAAGGTTTTATGGTTGAGGCACTAAGCGATCTGGAAACATAATCACATTTGATCAGCACTGATCGTAGTAAACGCAAAAGTGCATTCAGTGTACTTTATTCGTTGATCCTTTCAGAAGTCCAGAATAAGCTTCCCGATGATTTGTAGCACTCTATATTGACTAATTGGTCAATGAGGTATGAGCTAAAGGTGAGGTATTAATGAGTTTGGTTGGATTGGTGAAAGAGAGGGAGCAATGCTAAAGCGAGAAATTACGAAGACACTATCAACTTCCACCTAAGGAAACATTTGCTCGGATTTCGTTGGAGAATTAGCTGTTGCTTCCAGTGAGAAAACTCAATTCGCAAACAATGTCTAGCATATGAAAAAAAATGATGAAGGCATTGGGTGTGGCCTTTTTCGTCTTTTTCGACATATATATTATTATTGCACATTGTGTCTTCTCAAGCAAATTTTTCCCACAAAATTGAAGTGGTTGATACATACTGAGGCTGTGATGACTACAGATCAGGATACTACCATCAGACGAGTGAGCGCTTCTTCCCGAAATGGCTGGGCAACTATGAAGATGAGACAGGTCATGAAAGACGCTCTTCGTCAGCACTCAATGGCACCTCCGATATGCCTATCACTGCGATTGATGATTCTACAATGGTAGAAAAAACCGTTGAGGTAAGGGTTATAATTACTTGTGGATGTCGTTTCATAGTTGTTGAAAAAGCAAGTGATGAAGTGGTGGGTGTAAAGGAGGGTAGTCGTGGTATTCATTAGATCTCCCGGAGCCTTCAAGAGCGGAGATTCAGAGATGGCGAAATTTCGATCACCATTTCGAGAAAATATCGATTCCGAAAGTATATATGAGCCATTTTTTCCCTTCACACTCATTGGGAAAGTAGCCGTTTCAGTCACATCGCGTTTTTATGCAGAGAATAAAAAAGGTGCAAAATAAATGGGATCGAAGAATGAGGTATTGTGTCTGACAGCTTCCTCCTGTCCCGGAACCATGAGCTCCGCTATGCTGTAAGCATAAAACATTGGGATGGCTTTTTGTGCAGGTCTCCATATTCACAAGAATTATTGCTTTTTGTTGACGTTGTAAAGGAGGTTCGTTCAAAAAAGTGCGAGTCGGATCAGCGACATTTTGCAAAGAGTTTGCTGAAATTATGGTGCAAAAGCGGTCGCATTCGTGCATTTATATCTAGATAGATAAGCATGTATTTAATTCATCGCTCGATCATCAAGAAAAGTAGAAGAGATTGACAACCATGCGAAATTATTTTACAGTACCCATCCCGTCCAATTGCTTCTTTTATATTCGTCTCTGATAAGGGAGCTTCATTGTCTGCCGTCGAAATGATGAGCAACATTAAGAGGTTCATGGTCGGCTAGACATTTGGACAGCACAGTTGATCAGCAGAAATTGATAGCGTTTAAATTGACTTATTAATGTATAGGTATATTCGCTTTTTCTTTTGTCTTATTAAGTATCTCTTCAGTAGTTTGGATGCTGCCCTAACTTGTGGGGCAGTATTTTATCTTTGTTTGAACGCGTATTTATTTTGTTGACTATTAGAATATTTCGATATGGCGTATGCCGTAAGAGAATCTAATGCTTTTGGGCTGGTGCATTCAGAATGCAGTTTTTTTTTCACATTTCTCATGAAGTTGTATAGAACCGAAGTTGTATAGGACAGACATGTTACAGTCACGATGTTAAGTGTGGTGCGTTTTTTTTTTGGGGGGGGGGAGGGGGGGGGGG
>JAARMF010000369.1:0-63260 GCA_022844705.1 Toxascaris leonina | reverse complement strand
ACATATATATATATATATATATGTATATATATGTCCCGGCTAGTTAGGTTTTTTAAACTGTACTTTATGGCAGCACAAATGGAGAGTTGAGTGGAGGGGCCGATCGTAACAAGTGATTTAAATTGCAAATGACTATATTCACCTTCAATGCAAACGGGCAGTAGCAGTTTCGAATTCCCTTTTACTCTTTCCAGTAAATCGTCCAACTTTACGATTACTGCGTTTTATAATCTTCATGATTAGATGAGTAGTGGTAACACTATTATTTTTAAAAGAATAACCACGAGAATATTTTGTAAGTGGATGCCAAATTTAATGTGTTTTGCATCTCAATAATTTTTTTTTCCTGGAATATGAAAGATTCGTTTTATGCTTTTATTTTTTTGTGTTTCGTATAGCTGTAGAGTCGTCATCAGTTGGTTTCTTTCTCGAGTGATGCGCTGCAGGTAGATGTTTGAACGCAGACGGGCTGTTTTTGCATTAATTTTCTGTGATAGTTCAGGGGAATCGTATTTGAAGGGAAATCAGCGTATTCAACTAGGTGTTCAGAGTGAATCCACCCAAACATTTACGATCACGCTGAGTGGGTTTCTTGTTGCAGCGACGTTTCTCATGTGGTGGACCTTTTATAAAGGCGCTTTTGGCGAAGAAGCCACCTTCGTCAATTGATTGGTACCCATGGATGGTTGGCTGCGATGCCCTTTGTCTGATTCTCATTTCGATGTTTTATTCGATGATCGGGCAAAGTGGTTCCGGCAATGTGCTGCTTGACGTGCAGGTGTTTTACTTTTGCTTGCAGCTGGTGTTAATATTATCATATTATCGTTGTGCGTGATTGAATGATTCGACTTGTGCGTATCATATATATCCTGTTTTTTGCTTAGTGCCTAACATTATGCGATTCAGCACGTCGAATATCTGAGAGGATTGTTTATTGAACGAAATTCTGGTTTCTTTTTAATTATTTTCATATGTGGCGTATTTTGTTGCGTTTCAATTCCGAGGCTGATGGTATTTGCCTGTTCTGCATCCAAGAGTATTTAAAGAAAGAGAAAGACTCACTCTAAACTCTCTAAATTCAGCGCATATAGCATGTCAGATATTACGTCTTAAGCTCTATTCGAAGAAAAATGACTTTATGTTATCTGTTTTCAATGTTCAGCCGCCTTTAGCTGTTGCGACAGTCATCAGTTTTTGTCATTCGTTCTTTATAGTGCAACGATTGTATTCGGGAAGCAGAACTAATACTATTTTATTGCCTGTCGTTCCTCATGCATCAGATCTTCTGCGTTTTTTATATGCAGCAACTTACTTGCAGGCATCTCGTCTACCACGTTGGTTCGCCTATACATTACTCGTTGTCTTTCTAATCATGATCGTTGATCGTTGGCTATACCTATCGAAACGTGTCATCTTTCGACTTGCATTCTACTTACTACTCGTTTTCCTTCTTCATATAGCGATCTTTTTCTTCGTACCTTCAATTACCGGTGAGCATCCTTTCGATTCCTCATGCCACTACCTCATTTGTTTGTTCAAAGCTCATGTTTTTCTGGAGAATGCCTTTTTCGTTCCGTTGTGCTTATTGCATGTGCAACCATGTCAATTTTTATCTGCTGATTATTAGCTTTGCGAGGAAGCTAACGTTACTGCGATGATCACCTAAAAATCCACTCTGCCATTATTCTACCTTTGACTTGCTGCAAGTCTTACAAATTATGAATTGCTCTTCATTATAATTGTTTGGTGCTGATTGCTAGACTATTGCTGTACTTTTTTTTGTAGAGAGAAGGTAAGGTGGGGCAGTTCTTCTTTGTGGAACGTTACACCCAACTGAGCTAGAATCGAGCTGAATACTTTGATAAAATGTAAAGCGAGGTGAGTCGGATTGAGAATAACGTGACTGTTTACCCCTTCGAGACTGATAGTGCATTAGAACGTAAATACAGACTGCTTCGCAATATAAGGGGAAATATAAGGTGAAAGACTGCTTGGCAAACGCTTTCCAAAATTCTTTTCTCACTCATCAACGTGTGATCCGTCATTTGGATGCATTGTTCTCTGTTATTTATTGCGCCGAGAGTATTTGTTGGGCACTCTTCCGCGTCAGAAGACAAGAATTTTTGTAAAGGCGGACTGTTGAGAGATGGACCGCTAGGTAAGTGTTCGGCATGAGAAAGCAATAAACACCTGGATAAAACTGATCTTCATGTTTATTTGTTAGTGTGGATTGCAGGACGTTCTGTGACGTGGAATGGTGCGGCGATAGCATTGTACCTTATTAAGTGTGCATATTTGTTAATGAGTGCGTGGCACATTCGTAATGGATATCCCTCCGTGGTCAACCAAAATATACTCACCAAGAACTACGGATTAGCAAGGCTACTCGTCCTCAAAATGTTTCTTTTGCGCTTATCGATATTCCATCGTTGCCAAACATCTGCTTTTTGCTTATAAGCTGAACGTTTTATTATCGGTTATCACACACTTGAAGAATGGAATTTTCAGCGCGCATTATGTGGACATCGTGTATAATATATGTGTCTGTTTGTCCGGCAGCTTCAACTCGCTAAGCACCGCAGCTAGCGCTGCTGAATCTTGTGCATTTATTTGCATGATATGTACCAACTCTCAGGCTAATGCATTCACTTTGAAAGAAGTTGCAGACATTTAGAAGTGCCTAAATAGCAACTAGTTTAGAGCCTATCACATGCGGAAAGTATAGGCTTTGGAACATTAACTCCAGCGGCTGATTCGAACAAAATGATGCTGATGTTACTGTTGTGCCCTTTTTTTTATTCGCTAAGAGTTTACCGAAGTGACCGTCGTGATGAGCGGAAGTGCAAGACGTCTTCTGAAGGTTTGAATAAACAATGACGAAGGTGGCAATTTAGTTCACGAAGTCTCTTGATTAGTGCTGGACATCATGTTTGACAATGATATCGCTTCACCTAGATATCTCTTCGTTTGATGAGGTTATGTTTAATTTGGCGTGGTTAATGTGATGCAATTGTTGAAGATATTTGAACATACCGTTCTTATTCGAGCTACGGACTGCGATGGATTGGACGTTCACATCAACTGCTCTCACTATGGGCGATTTCATTCGTATGGAGAATTATTTCAACGAAGTGGTCGCACAAAATTGTTGGATACAATTCGATCACTGGTTTGATAACGTTAGTTTCATTAGATTGTTCTTGTTTGAAGTGTGTGTGTGTGTGTGTGTGTGTGTGTGTGTGTGTGTGTGTGTATTTCACTGTTGCGTTTTTCCCTAGCGAAGAACCAATCGGTTACTGATCCATCTTCTGTGTTCTTGTCGTCCCCCATTTTATGGCCTCTCGAGTTTTACCCGTATTCCTTGCAAGAATTCCTTTTTTTTGGATAATTCAAGCGTATTTTACCAAGTGGGGACCTGCTGTTTTCTGTAAGCTTTCCCTCTCCTTGTACGAACCAGTGCCTCTTACTTTGCTTTGGAATGGAAAACTTTGTTATGCCAGTCATCACTCCCGCTTCCACTCTTGGAGCGTCACTAAAAATTCCTAGACGTAATGTTTATTCTTACATGGGGCTGATTCTTAGACTTGATGTTCAGAGTTAAAAGGTTTTTTTGTTTACGGAGTCAGACAGTATCGCGATATTGGAACGTTGACAAAATTGCCGCAATTTTCGTTGTAATTGAATATGAAATTTGGTGTTGTTGTTTGGTAGGAGTGAAGTTTTATTTTGGCCCTAAACTGCATCACCATCCTTTGAGAGATACTGAAATTTTCACAAACTTCTGTCCCGATGGAGCAGTTTTCATAAGATTTCGCTCTCAACAGCAGTGAGAATTTCAGTCTCTCATAAGTTTTATGAGAATATGGCACTGTCTGTGGGAATTAGTTCTGAAGGATGAATTAGCAAAGACTTTTGCTCCGGATATCACACATGATCTTTTCATGTTTTTCTAATATCGACCGGATTTCTTAATTTTTCTATGGCAAGGTTATGCTAATTATGATGTTAGTACTTTGCATCCATGTGTATGTGTGTGCATATGCGTAAATGCCAAACAGATACTAGCTGATTCTGTATCGGAAGCACTATCTCACAAGGGCAGAAGTAGCTTTTATAGTTTTTTTTTCTGTCCCCCTCCACTCTCCATCCTATATCACAGAACAAAGTACCATACTTTGTACATTACTTTATAACTCGCTGACAGCGTTTGTACGCCATCTGAGGTTTGTGGTTGACCGTTTCTATTTAATTTCAGTATTTTGCAACACGGAGGGGTCGTCCGACACCAACTGCGGGCAAGTTCTTTAAAGGAGTACTGTCGGTGATCGTACTGATAATCATCATCATGGCACCGATCCTTCTTTTTGCGTTCCTGAACAGCTTCGGGACTAGAGCACCACCGGAACGTTTGAGGGTCACAGTTGCTGTCGAAGGATATCCGGTTCGTCCCATCGCTTTTACCCTTTTAAGAAAGAAAGCAGATTATTACATTCCCACTTCAAGGCTTCCATCTAATCTTTTCTTTGATTTCAGAATTATTGCTTGCAATCACATTAGGGTGTACCTACAAAAATTCTATTACTTTTGAGATCGTAAAATTCTATTACTTTTGAGACCTCATACTGATGCATATAATGGTGTTTAATCGCAGAATTTCACTTCACGGATCTCTTCCACACTCTGGCCACGGCGCTTAATGACGCGTGCCTTTTAAAGGGCTCTTCCGATATGTTCTTTTAAATAGTTGCAACTTTTCATCAGTCTGAAAAAAAGATGAAGAAAGGCAGCGGAAATGCTACAGTTGGAAAGTTTTATTTTGAAGATGTGGAGAAATGCAACACTGGGAAAAGTCTCATTTGATCCACCTGAGGAAGCTAAGTTTTTGAAAAACGGTTACAGTTTTAGGCACAACATTCGCACAATATTTACAGATTTTAGTATAGGATGCGTCTAATGGCGGTAGGTCGATGATGGTAATAAATATTGTGCTTTGAAGGTAATATCGGTTCAAAAAAAAAAAAAAACTCCAATGAGTAGTTTTCCTCTTTATCTTTGACTTCTGCAGAGTCTTCATGCAGTGCACCTCATCCGTATTCTATTCAGTAATGAAGCGATGAGCATCCATATCTACCACGCGGAGACGCCGCCAGATTTTAGCCGGTCCTTACAATATGCTTTTCACTTCCGAAGTAGGAGAATCGTTTGCTGCATAAGTGCTTCTTCACAAATATTACTTTAAGCCTCTTTATGAAATGGAAATACTTCGCGATGACATGTCTCATATTTCGCCGTCGAGCATGCAGGATCTGTGGGACACATTGTCGCACAAAGAGGATAGTGATGTGAGAAGGAGTGCATTCTCGTTTCTTTCTGAGTATTCCTTTATGGACGTGTTCTCGGTGCGTTTGGAGTGGGAGTCATTGAAAGAGTGGACCATCTCGCCACCTGCGAAGCAACGACTCATTAAACACCTCCATACGCCAAAGGCAAGACCCATTTGTTTTACCTCAGCCATAAGTAGTAGAGTCGACGATGTGAGACATCTCACGTATTGAAGCTATCCCGAAGTTTTAATGATTATGCACCATTACGCACAGCTGGCAGGATGTTTCATGATCCGTCTGTACAACTATTTGTATCGACCTAGCGTTTATTCTGTTTCGATATCAAACTCCTATTGAAACGTCATTCTAGGCGGTGCGCATAGTTTTTGACATCGAATTGGAACGAGAACATGGCAGCACGCAGCGAAAGCATCGCTACAGCATGGCAACAACGCTGTCCGCATTTCACGCCAAATCGCTCGTTGATATGCTGGACGGAGCCACAATAGCCGCCAATATGACGTTTCCTCTTCCGAGGTTTCTTCTGGCACCTCCTCTCGGCGACCTCGGCTCTGCGAAGGCGATCAATCTGGCGTTGGATACGTTGGAGTCAACGGGCACTTGGGAGTACAAGGAAACCTACTGGAATATTCGGTGAGCTTTGTCATTCGCTAAGATCTGTTTCAGTGATTCAGCGCCGGTGCTGTGCATCCGCGTAAGTACTGAATCGTACGCACATGCGTGAATAAGTTGGTCTCCGATTGCGAAATGACCTGTCACCGAACGAGATATCTCTGTCTGGATAGAAAGGTTTCGCTTGGCGACCGATTTTCAGCGGAAGAGAAGTTCAGAATTGGTGCGTATTCTGAATTGATAACCATGAAATAATCCTATTGGAAGGCAGTGTATAATGCTTGGGAAGACTGAAATCAGTTTTTTCCAGCAAAATATGCGCAGCGCTGGAATGTTTTATGCTTTGCTGAAAATACCGCGATGTGATATGAGCATAGAGCAGCACTCTTAAGCCTCAGAATGCTTCGATTTTGTGGGGGAGCAGATTTCTGAATTTGATGGCTGGAAAGTAAGGAAAATCAGATACTTGACATTGATGTTCGAAATTCCGAGAAAATTTTGGGCTAGGTTGACCCTTTTGTGGTCGTATAGAACGCATGCTACTATCACTGAGTGTTGTGCCAATCAGGCATCAAAACTATGCTAACGTCAGCCTTCCTGTGTGGATTCGTTGTCAGTTGTTGTACATTGGGGTGTCTCTGATAAACCATGAAAATCACCTGTTTTCTAATATTGGAGAACGGTACCTCAAAGCGCAAATAGCGATGAAGGTATTGTTATCGGAAATTTTGGGTGTCTGGTCGCTAAAGACAAGTGGTTTGTCTAGACCATCATAGAAGAAATCGCCTACACTTCCTCTTCCCACCTATTTTTCACTTTACTTCACTTACGTTGAGTTATCAAGGGCAAGTTGTCCTGTTTCACTTTAGAGCATCCTGCATACGAAGTTTATATTCACGCATTTTAAGCGATCTGCAAATGGGCGTAATCACACTGCCTCGCTTCAGGTTCCATAAACCGTTAGTAATATTCGTTGATCGAGTGATTCCGTCGTGGATAAGCACGGTGGTAGGCTCGGGCGGTATGATCGCAATGTATGTCGCTGTCGTGCTCGTGGTCGGTCGCTTTGTGCGTGAAATTGTGCGCACGCCTCTATCGAATGCCATGGTGAGAGCACTTATAGTCATCGAATCAGAGCTTTTGCTATATCTTTCCCTCTCATAGTCGTGCTGTTTAACATACTGCAAACGCAGATCACTGAAGAAGTCAATCCGATCCTTCCGTGGCTTATCCTTCGCTTTCAGAATGTTAAAGGTTTCGATAAATTGTGTTGCATATTTATCTTATGAGAGCAAAAAGTTGCCTACGTATATTCCATCAATGACTATCAAAAGATCTGTATGTCTCCCAGCTGTGTTTTTGAAGTAGTCTGATGGAAATCCTATGTTGGATTTCTTGATGCGAGAGACTGACGCAAATATGGTTAAAAGAATGTGCTAGAAAATAAGGCTTTAGCGTAACATTTTTGCACCAAATTGCTGAGGTGTTTGCCCTTTACGCATATAATTTTCATTTATGAACATTACAATATATCGTATAATTAAATTGTTTTAGCCCAGCATTCGTTGTAGAGTTGCGCGCTGGACTGGCACATCGGACAGTTCTGTAGTCTCTTTCCTCCTCCTCCCTCCTCCCTTTCCGCTCTCTTGGATCTCTACTGTCGTATTGTTCAATTCAGTATTGGGGTTGAGCACACAGCCTGCTTTGATCGGTACTGGAATTGTCGTGAAATACTATGCATTGTTTTTTAAAGAGTGGTCAAGCATCAGGACTATTTTTTCCTTGTAATTAGGGTGTTTATTATTCTTCTTAATGTTATGTGGGTTAAATTTTGTAATTTTGCTCCATTGTTACGTTAGAGTATCTATTTCTTGGAATTGCATTTCAGTGAAAATATTTGAAATCTGCCGATTAGTCGTTCCGATTTCAGATCGAAGATTTACCGAATGCAGACAACCTTTTGCGTCTTTTCCAAGATATTTACGTGGTTCGCGAAAAGAGACATTTCTACTTGGAGTCAAGACTTTACGGTAAACTCATCTTTATTGTAAGGTCACCAGATACGGTGATCAGGTGGTCACGCTATCGCGTCAAAGTCAAAGAAGATTGAGGCGCACAAAGTCAGCGCTCTATTTTTCTCATCACTTGTTTCCATTTTCATTGTGCATTGATGTCAGTCTTACTGAATGTCACCATTTACGTCGGTTTATGCTATTCGTGTGGTAACGAATAAATTCTATCGGTATGAGTTATGTGATAAAAACGAAACGTTCCACGTTCTTTGAGACGAACAGCAAAGCGTCATTTATATCAGAGCATCATTAATCAAGCGGTTTAAATAGAAATGAGGAGAATTGGAGAGTAACAAAAATTAACAAAGAGTAACAAAAAAAGGGAAGTTATATGGTTTGGCATTGCAACAACATGAGGTGAACGAATGGATATATCAGCTACGTTATATATGTGATCAGCATTATGTAGATATATTTCTTCAGCAATTATCTTTTGCAAAATGCCTAAGGCGGATCGTGTTTCAACTGTGGGGCTTAAGTGATGTTGTTTCATTTGTTGTTGTTGTTGTTGCAGTTCCTGCTATCAGAAACCTTGCTATTTAGCGGTGAATATTCGTACCTGTCCTGTGCATTAACATTGTTTCTTCCTACTGTAACATATTTATTAGCACCTATGTTGTTCTATTTTCGTTGTGCTCTTCGGCAGACGCAGAGAGCATCGTTCTATTCTTTGTTATTTTCTGCATTTCGCTTCATGCCGCATAATTTTCCTTTCTTTGCACCATTGTTCAATTGCTTATCTCTATCGGGTGGTGTATGTCTGATTCTTGCACCGATCTCTTGTGCGTTTTGCATTGTTTTCTTATAAAGCAATTTGATTGCTTTTGAAAACTATTTTCTACCTGAGTTGCGTTATTCATATGGTATGTTATTTTACTTGGTTTTCATTCTGCACTTTACAAACCAATTTGGCTTTCCGCACTTGATCAATAGCCGGATGGAAATTGCTTTCATTGTTTTTCATCTTCGAATTTTTGCAGAAACCTACGCTTTGTCTCGCATTGTCCGGCGACAAAAGCGTCACCGACAGATGCGCGTCGGTTGTCCTTGTGAATAATCAACAAAACACGCTGTTGCTGTTGACGTTGCAAGGTGGTGTGTTGCTTCACGGTGAATAAGGAGCAATGCCTCTCCAAAATGGAGGAACTAATGGTAAATGAGCTAATTTTGGTGCATTACAGGACCCTGGTGGGGTTGGATTAAGTGTGCCATTGGAAAACGTCACGGTAAAATGCTCAGCGGAAGGATAGTGTACATGGTTTTATCGCACAGCAATGCTAAATATTGGCTTTTGCGTGTCATAGGTAACGTTATGGGTGTGAGGGCACCGTAGCAACTTGTATGTGCGTGATATACGTGTGTAAAAGGAAGTCATTGAACAGTCACCACTTCAACACTTGCTAAAATGGTGATGTGACAGTCATGAATCTGAAACTTTGCAGTCTCCACAAGTGGAAACCGTTTACAGAATTGGTCATGGCAGAGAGGTCATTTGACGTAACAGCAGCATCACAGACAATAACTAAAACAAATTTTACAGACCATATAGGGATTAAGCGTCATTCTATGGGCCGCTGATGCGTAAAGGTGCATTGCTTTAGGCGTTTCAACGTACAAGTCCAGGAGGTTAGAATAATTGAGAAGTACACTTATCATGGAACGGTTGCAGCTTCTTTATTCGGGCGCGTTTAATCCTGAAACGAGGTTGTCAGACCTCTTGCACACTCGATAATGGGCGTAACATATGCGGAATATTCGTCAGTGTACTAGGAGTTCCCGTCGACTTGAGCGCATGGAGAAGGGTTGGAGATGCGAGAAATGCAATTCCATGCGCTGTTCAAATTATAGTCTCGTTGATGAATTCTGGATCTGAGCTGTGGCAGCAAATATGTGCTACGGTTGCTGGGAAATGCTGGGTGGACGGGAAACGTAGGTGACAGAATTTGGCACCATTGTTATGTTCATTGTATAGTGGAGTGCGTCTTGAAACGCGCAACGTCGCTTATTGCACTTTGGGCAATTTGGATAGCAAACAGTTTGACGCCATCATCTAACACATAAATATCGGAGCGTTATGAAGCAGAAATTCGGCAAAGTCATTTATGTTGAAGAGAAATAGAAGTGGGTAATGTAGACTTTCTTCACGAGCACCGCTACGGTCCATTATATTAATTGCCCATAAATACCATAAGAGTGCTTTCGCGAACTCAATGTATGTACAGTGAATGGCATTTCCTCTTTTAAATTCGTTTGTCCGATTTGGAAGAAACATAAGTAGAAGTGGTTTCGTGATAAAGGACTTTTGGGCAGCATATGAGAGACCCTTTCTGAAACGGATCTTTCAATTTGGTGGTTCAAGAGAAATGCTAAAGCAGGTTAAGTTTTCGGTAGTTAGCAATGTTGTTCGGCAAACTTTTCTGCGGTATAACCACAAATATCTTCGAGAGGTTCGACATATTGTCTGAATTTATGGTATCAGAAGAATGTGGCAACAGTAGATGTCAAAAGTAGAAATGTTCTTTTCGGCGAGAGGGTGGAATTTGATTTGGTTTAGTCTGATTTTTTAATGAAAAGGTATGCCAGTGTAATAAATGTCTCATACACATCGAATTTGGTGTCAGCTATGTTTTCGCCCAGTCGCTGTTGGATGATTGGGGATGAGAAAAAGTAAAAATAAGTGGGAGAGCTGTAAAGTGAAAAACAAACGAAAATGCAAAATAAACGATAAAGAGCTGCAAAACAAAGTACAATGAGCCACCGGAAGCACTAGTCTGGCGCATGTCGTCACTGGTTAAGACGCGTTTGGGAAGCATAGTGGTTAGTATTGTGTTCTCGAGCTTCAAGCGTTTTCAAAGTGAGCGATGTCTTTGGAGGAGTGTGAAACGGTAGCGTTCGAGCTAGACTGCAAACAGCTGACTGTCTTCTGGACTGCTGTTTCCAAACGCCTTGTATTGCAGTCCTGCAGTTATACGCTTTACGTAGTGATGGTAATTGATCAGAATTTCATCCGGTCGAGAGGCGATCGCAGGTGCTGGCACACAACCGAAAGATGGCTGTTTACAGACGATTTCAAAAACCTCGGTTACGAACTGACAGCATCCAATAAACAACGCATTTCGGTCGTAATCACAAAAACAGATCGAAAGACTTTTTTCGTCGACCGGTAAAAATTGAACGGACCTTCGCTTCTTTGGACTTTTGCCTTCAACAGATTTATAGAATGCCTTGCGCTCCCACAAACAAATTATTTTCATTTCTCGCTTCCTTGCCAACCTTCCATGCAAATCCAACAAATCCTCAGTGGGGTTTTTGAGGCCTTCAAGGCTTCCTCTGTTATCCTTCTCAAGCGGCAGAAAATGTCTCCGTGCTACAAGATGCTGTGTACGTTCTGGAAACTCTGGAAGTCCGCTGCGCCATTTTTGCAACGAACAGCTAGCACTAACAAAGGTTACATAGGCAAGAATGCGAGAGTGCTCGATGCATACGAAGCTGAAGGAGCATATCATTCAGTCATAGTGTTTCATCTTGTTTATTTTTCTAGGCCTATGGCATTTGCGCAAATCCTGGATACCATCATGATCAGTTTGTGTTGGTTCTTGCAATACCTATGAGAGCGCCGACGTTTATGATCAATATGCTATCGCCAAGCATAGCCTCAATGATCATGGTTGATCAAGCTGCACTCACTAAGAAATACATCAAGTAAGCCATCCGACGGTACAATACCATCTGCGTAAGAACGAGACCGCACAATGGAAAATAGCTGCAGCGTTCTATGCAAAACTCAGCAACTGTTTTGAACGCTTTTTGAATCAGAAAGCGGTACGTGTAAGGCAAATATTAAGCAACAAGATTGCATAACAACGAAAGTTATATTCTCAGATTCAAAAATTCTCAGAAAATTACTTGCAAGCGCAGTCGCATCAATGCCTCTCTCCTTATCTGCAACGAAACGATAACTTGAGAAAGCTTTGGTCATTGAATTTGCTGGTAGCAACAAATCAACAGTAACATCTCTAAGCTCATTTCCCGAAACCAATACAATGTAGGGAACAATAATTGATCTAAAGTGTTCTAAAAGCACAGTAAACAAGTTGATTGCAGCTGGAAAATCCAATTTTTATCTTTTAGGTACTCCGTTTTTTTCAAAAAGCGGATGAGCGGGCATGTGCGCCATTCTTCAATCAATCTCATAAGGGCAACCATCGCCGTAAATTAGTAGCTCATAATAAAATTTATTTGAAAACATGTCGAAGTTTTCACCGACTGGGCTGGACCGCATATCCAAGCCTTCTGCAGTGGATTCAATTCCATCTTGATTATCTGCAAAACATGACCTTAACATTTGCTAAATGTGTTCAGTTTTAGCAGTTTCGGCAACCGACTTCTACTGTCGTATTGGTTTTATCCTCTGTCATTCGCAATCCACTTTCAGTGGTTGCCGAGTTGAAACTGCTAAAGAAACACACGCATAAGCATGTGTGCATGCATATGCGCACATCCTCGCGATGTGATTGCAAATGGTAATTCGCGTGTTGCAATCCTCTTTATTATTGCAAAATCTAGGAGAAATTGTGTGTGAAGTCAATTCCATGAGTCAGTTACTAAAAATCTTCTGAAATAAAACAAGATGCGTAACTAATGACACAAAACTAGGGAACAAAGAGGTGAAAGGTGTTGGCTGTCGTAAACTTATCCAAGCTTTCACACGTACTTCTCCCCTCCACACACACTTTTCCCCCCCCCCCCCCGTCCCTCTCCTTATTTATTTATTTATTTTATTTATTTATTTCATCATCACTGGACAATAGGCAATTGTTTGCCTTTATGTCACATCAAAACCTTCGATTCAACGATTATTCCATAAGAGATGCAGTTTAGGCTAGGGTTTTGCAGCTGCCAGGCTGTCAGTGCAGCTCTATGACACCGTTAGGAAATGCATCGCAATTTTCGCCCTCAGAAATGTACACGAAGTGGCTGTTGTTGATCTACAATCGAACTATAACGAAACTTCAAGGTAAGAAATCTACATATGTCAGATTGAGGCTTACTGCTGATCCGAATGCACTGTTTCTGCCGATCAACGTGTTGAGAATGCTTTCATCAAGACAATTTGTGGAGGAAGGATGCTGATATTCTGCTGTGTCAACTGTGACCATGTCAAGTTGGCCTTCATCTTCCTCACGCAGGACTCTTGAGAAAATGATTCTGTGGAATGAAATACCCTTTGATTGATTTCCTATGCAAATGATGCCTCCTAAAACATTGTAACCATGGAAACATCCGCTATGATTGAGCTGCTCATAAAGGGCGCAGAAGGACGTCTACAATGCCACTGAACAATTCACCGACCACAGAATCAGCGATGACCGTAAGCAGGACACGACATCAGCAAGATTTAGCTATTCGAAGGCGATTACCACCGTTATATCGCAACTAGTTCAGTAGTAGCAGCGATTTTTCGCGCTATCTAACTCTCTTTTTCCATCTTCCGATGGATAATTCTCTCTCTCCCTGTTTCTTTGTTTAGTTGCATTTTTCCTTCATTCCCAAATCAGCGGTCTGTCTAAGTACTCTTTCTTGCTTAATTTAATTCTTTTCTTTGTCTGCTTTTGGTTCCATCTTATTTTTCTTCGTGGGATGTAAAACATAGTTGATGAGGTTATTTTAAAGCGTGGTCTCCTAAGGCAGCATATCTCCGTCATATCAATATTATTTCGTCACGCGACACCAGCGTTACTGGCGGAAACATTTGGACGATTGTGCTGTGGAGGCTATGAAACCTCGGACGACAATGACTTACTTATATAAGAGAAAGCTGCAATGTGGAAGAAATGCTTATGACGCATGTACCTTTTTTAATACTATGAGATTCCATTTCCGTTGTATGTGGGCGCTCGTGTCCCGAGCAGTTGCGCTACGGCACAAACGTCTCGTAGCAATGGTGTCTTGCCTTAGAGTTTCTCCACTTGCAGGTGCTCGTATTTTGCCTCATGCGGCTGCGGCTCAACATATTCTGGTGGCCTACATTATACACTTCAGGAAGTAAATGTAACGCGGGACGAAAAATATGTTGGAAAAGAGTTGAGTTAGTCAGAGAGAAACCACTAGATAGAGAGAAAAGCAAATTTGGATATGGTGGCGAATGAGATAGGAAAACGAATATGAATAGATAGGGAGAAAATTATCCGTTGGAAAAGACCGCTGGAAAAGGACAAAAAAGAGGAAAACTGAATGTTTTTCTGCTAGAGAGCGGCAGATCGTCCAAGCGTGATATCCATCGCAAATGATATAATTGATATAATGGCGATGTACAGGCTCCAACAACGCTGATTTTATTTCCATATGTGCGAATTCAGTGTCGCCATATAACACCTTTGTGAATGCTTGTCCCATGTGCAATTATGTGAACGGCATGAATATTTGTATTTATTTGTTCATTTATTGTTTTATTGACTGAGTTGTTTGCTTGTTTATTCCCTCATTTACTCAAAATTATTGATATGCTTGTGATAAACAACCACTTTTGGAGGGGCTGCGGCTGATTGTTGACTCAATTGCACCATTCCCTTTCAGTTGGCTGCACTTTCGAATTGCAGCTGTTAAGACGCATGCATTTCTTTCTGGTACTAGTGTGAATTTGCGCTTAGCTTGCGGGTTATGACTGCTTTGTAAAGCTATCACTTGAGGCGCTAATAGACATGAGCCAGTGTTGTCATTTTGTTTGTCGTAAATGTAAATGATATTCCGGAAAATATTTAGGGCAGTATCGGGCCTTCTACGAATGACCTCAAAACTTCACTGACTGTTAAAGAGTCATTCTTGACATGTCCACTTCCCCCAGAAAGATGTTGGTCACCCGCTCAACTCGATAACAGTTTAACGTTTTTCATGATAAATGCGCCATTATGCACATTAAACAAAAACATAAATGCCTGTTCAAATTTGGTGGTCAAAGTAATCTCTTCGCAGTTGATGCCATGCAGGATCCGGTGTTATAATTGACTCGAATTTTAATTAGATGTTGTAGAGTCCTTTCGTTGCGAAGAACTGATCAAGAATTGCAAACTCCAGTCTTCATGCCTTGCACTACAGATGTCTCAAATATTTTTGTGGTTTTCTTGCGTATCGTCGACCTATTCTGGAATACCGTACTCATGGTTTGTCTCATTGTCTAATTTCTGAAGTTGAGGTGCTGGAAGGTGTCTAAAAAATCTTACCTGTATTGCGTTCACCAATGTCTACCTTGATCTTTATCAACCAGGTTGTGCTACAGGACTTAAGATGTTTAACTTGGAACCACCGGATTATGGAACCACCGGACAAGCTTAAATTCGACTCGATCCTCTATTTTGAGATAGTGCTTGGTTCTTCCGATATTCCTTTCTGCGTAGTCTGTGTCAAGGACCACAGGTGTTAGCGATGTCTGAATATCAGTTTTCTAGGGAAACGAGCAGCACAAGCAGTGTTTTGAACGACTTTCATTGCCGTGCAATGTACGCATGGAATATTTTTCCTTAACACATCGTTAAAACAGATTTTGCTGAAAGTTCATAAAAGGCCTGAATCGTTCGCATCTTCATTCTGTTTCAGATTCTGTGTTTTAAATTTTCTCATTGTTTGCATTCCTCGGTTGATCGTTTCGGATTGTATTTTAAAGCTTTCCATCCTCCTTTCCTCATCTTCCATCGTGGATTTCATTGCGTACACTCTCCGCTGGCCATTGGTTGTACGTCTATGCTTTCCTTCTCGTTTATTACCTCTTTGCGGCAGTTTTGTGCTTTCCGCATGCACTTATGTATGTTGTCCTTGAATGACTGGTTGAATGAACAAATGCTTGCATAAATAAATAAATAACTGAGGGTTAAAGCCAACTGTACCGTATTGGACTTTGCCACTATATGTATGCTCTTGAGGTACATGCTATTCTACTGCAAACTAACGACAATATTATTAAATAGGTTAGGGTACTAATCGATATATAAGATCTCTGTCGGTGAATTTTATGCTGGATCGGTTTCTCTTTACTTGCACTGTCCAATCAGCTATTCCTAAAAAGTAATTTGCGAATGAGGTGCATATAATGCTAATGTCACCTGAATATCATTGGCTATTTAATGCTAAAATTTCTGTGATAGTGAAGCATCTGTATGTATTGACTGTAGAGCTGTACTACTGAAGTGACACACTTCCCACATGTATAAATACTACTGATGTATGGCAGCGTTGAAAAAGGAAGTGCCATCCTGGCATATTCTGCTGTGGCGTTCGCTGAACTCATGTCATTTTGCCTTCTTGTCCTGAGTTTTGGCTCGCTGTACAGGTGGGAAGAGTTAGGAGAGGTATCTTCATCGTTACTAATCTTGTGATTCTTACAGATTGCTAAGGTTGTAACTTTTTCGGAAGAATTACGTGTTGGCGTGAAATATTTCGCTGATAACAGTGCGAATACCGTGTAATTTGGAACGGAGCGGCGCGTTGAAGGAGAGGGTTTGCGACAGTACCTATCGCGACCGGTCGCGAGGTATATAAAATGAAATCGTAATATGTGATTGGGAAGCCGCCAAGGGATAGAGCCAGCCACGGGATAAAGAAAAGTGTTTCTAATTGATTAATGTAACAAAGACTGCCCGCCAAAAAGGGGCAAATTTCAAATGAACAAAGAGAGCAATCAAAACAGACCAGTAGTTTGAATCGAACAAAGCCTATTATGAGACACCAAAAGAGGGTATAAAAGGAGGCGAGAATGCGACTAGCGACGGGCATGATTTCTGCGACGGTACGGCTGGGGACGCTTCGAATGTAATTGAGGGATCAGTAATTTAGCTGAGTGGAGGAATGCTGAGTCTTATTTTTGGTGGTTTTATTAGTGTTTCGGTGGGGGCCTGCGCGTGGCCGCATGTGTATTTGTGTGGCTGTTGCTTTGTATTGTTCATTGTGCTACTAGTTTTGTATTGTCGCTCGTTTCTTGCTTACTGGATCGTTGTTCGGTGTCAGCGTTCGTGCGTCGTGAGCATTGTAACTACGATACGTCCCTTAAAGGTTTAATTACCCAAGTTTGAGGATTGTGCGCACAAGTGTTAAAAGCGCATCTCGGTTAGCTCCGTTGCTGAACGTACAGAGCAATTGGTATTGGGCGTACTAAGTGGCTCGAAGCGATGGTGATGCTGGATCGCAAGTGGCGGTACCGGTGGGCGAGTCGGTGGCTGTGAAGTATCAGTGGACTGGTCGGTGGCCGTAGAGTATTAGTGGGCGAGTCAGTGGCCGCGAAGTATCGGTGGCCGGGCTAGGGTGCGGACGTTGGAGCGGTGACCTACGGCGAGCGAGGCGCGAAAGGCGTTCAGAGGTAGCGGTCGAGGTGTCAAGCTGACCGGGCACGTTGGCGCGCACGGAAGGCAGCAGATCGGTCGAAAGTAACAACCGCACGGTTTTCTTGTGATACCCCTTTCTCCTTTGTTTCTGACCCTTCGAAACTCAGTATACATTAACTCAGTATATATTGCTGACTTCCTCCCAAAAAGGGGAAGTCTTCGTAGTACCCTTTCCCTATCCTCCTCAGGTATAGGTCACGACTGGAACAAGGATAACAATCCGCGTCCCACGTCCGGAAGGGACGCGATTTCCTTAGATCGATTTATTTCTGTTTGCGAAGTGACGTTGTAGCTATGAACCAAACCACTGCAGGGTTTGTTTGTGCGGTCAGCGAACAAGCAGTCGAATCTATCGCCCAATCCTCGTATACTGCCGAATTATGAAGGCGACGGCGACATTCGAGAGGTTTACGCAAAGAACCTCATTGATAACGTTGGAGTCGAACGTGCCGGTTAGTGATGTTCTTAACGGTGTTGCATGCCGAGTATATCTTACTGTTTGCTCTCTTTCAGAATACATTCTTGATAGTTCTTTTCAGAAACACTCTCAAAGAGTTTTTATTATCGATATCATGTGCAAATTGTTGCTCGTCTTTCTTCGTGGCAGATGTCGATAAGCTTGTCCTCGCAAGCTGACATTGACACGCCTACAGAGATACGTATAATCTCTGCCGATATCGGAGATGCTTTTATCTCTCCAAATAAAACATTCCTATTCAATGATGCTCGCTTATAATGGCCAAACTGCTGATTTTTATGTTTTTTGTTGTTGTGATTTTTGCCTTTGTTTAGCTGACCCACAGAGAAGGCATAGATCGTGGTTTTCGTCACTTCTGTTGGTGAAGTGACTGTTTTCGAGTTCGTTCCAGAAATTGATATCGCATTATGCTTCGACAGTCTTGTTTTGTGCTGAGCAATCCCCGGTATTTTTCCGCGACCCCTTCCTGCGCCTTTGCCTTCCTCTTTGTATAGCACTGACTCAATTAGGATTGCTTAAGGGGGCTATAATGGTTTTCCGAAATGGTTTGTCACTCTTTTTTTCCTGTCTCTGGGTTCGACTTTGTGAGGAAAAGAATGGAGGCTGTAATTTTAATAGTTTGGAATTACACGAGGCTCATAACCTTACATGATACGCACTACCTTTCGGGCATTTTCTGACTGCCGTGGCGGGTGTAGACTGGGGTTATTTAACTAATAAACCCTAGTGGGGATTGGTAGGTCCGAAGATTCGCCACTTAGACACTGTTTAAAGTTCGAGAATGCTTAATTTCATTCGAAAGGTTTCTGGAAGGGGATTCTGGAATGATAGTATTGCAGACAGACAGCCTTTGTGAAATAATAAAGGCGATGTGCTAGATTTTGAATAGTACAAATAACAACGAATAATGAGTAGTGGCAATAAAAAAAACTATTAAGTGAAGCTAGCAGGCTAAGTACTAATGGGGGTAGTTTTTTGATATTAGACGTGATGAAAGTGGTACTAGCTGTTGGATGAAGTAACACTAGACAATGTAGTAATATGTAGTTAACAATAAACAAAACTGCCCACTGAAAGATTCTCCATATTTGGTGAAACATTTCAAAGAAACTGACTTTCAGTGCAACTCTAAGTGCTGAAACGAACTGAGCTAGAGCAAAAGAAATTTCACGAGTTTATTTAAGAAAAAATGGAGCCAAAAACAAGAAAATAAGTGGATGATTTTTAAATTATTCACACTCAGTGATGACCCATTTTGTTTTTAACTCAGTTTTCCTCCAGGCAGCAATCAGAATGATGTTTACAATCGAATGAATGGGGCTGCCATATTACTCCTTTCCCTCTCACCCCCCTCCCCCTTCTCTTTCCCCCTTTCCTTCAAAACACAGCGACAGTCATAAGTGGTGCTAATAACAATGAAAGTAATATCCATAGAAGTAGTGGTGAACAATATAGGGCGTAGAGTTCGCACTAGAAATGTGAGTCATAGTTGGTAATGTTGGGTGATGCTCTGGATATAGTAATAAGCATATTAGTACATTTGCAGACCTAGTATTAGCAACGCTAAGTGACATTGGTACAATTGAGTAGTGGAGTAGGAATGGTGCTAGTGGCAGTTACCAGTGAAGTTTCGAAGGTGTTCAATTTTGCTTGTGCTTACGACAGTGAAACCGTCCTCCTTTTTTCAGAATGCTCGATTTCATTCAGGGGATCACGAAGTTAGGGCATGCCATATTCCATTTGAATGAAGCCGATATCCGGAGGCCGTTGAAATTTTTGTTTGGATTCCTTAACCTTCAGCTATCGAACTTCTAGATTTTTGAATGCTCCGATTTCTTGAGGATATCGCTAATATGGACGTTAAGTGGCGTTTGATATTTGTAGCAGTGCTTTCCTTTGAACAAAAGTCGTTGATTGCACTGCGTGATGAAGTGCGTTGTAATTCGATGATCGCAAAGAAGTTAGATCGTAGTTGCGCTTGCAAGTAATGTCAAAATTTGCCATCAAGGTGTATAAAATGTAGTCGAGTCGTCCCAAATAACACTCGCAACAATGCCAGTGAAACGCGGAAGAACTGTTCGCTCGTCACAGTTTATTGGTTCATCGTTTGCCCATGTGCCGTACTGAGGGACTCTGCTAATAATCTTCTCCGTTAATAGCAATCCCTTTTATGAGCTTATTTCGTTTTTTTTTTTTTGAGTCCTTCAAGTTGTTTTTTCTTTGCGCAGAAGCAGACTGTGCAAGTTTGTGTTTTCCTTTACAACTTTCATCAAGTTATACCTTGCGATTTGTTATGTTTTGCGTTCAAAAGAATGATATTAAATTACACAACGAATTTTTAAACGCCGAAGAGAACTTCAAATTACATATGAAAGCAATCTTAAGTTCCCATTACTTTCTGTAACGTTTTTGATGGGCATTGAAAAACTTAATCGCTGTTCCGCTGGAATCACTGTAATAGAGGACTGAACGCGTCGACGCCCAAACGCAGATTACACAATTTTGTGCATTTCGGAAAGTGTTCGTTGTGATAATATTATTCTCAAAATGGAAATAGGTATACAACCATTTATCCATTATGCGAACTGATTTGTTTCAATTAGCGTGATATTCAGGTGTCGGAAGCATATCTTCTATGGAAAGCTCTACCAGTCTCTGCCTTACTTTCTAGGCTCTGTAGTTCTAAAAACGGCCTTTTGAAAAGAAGCAAACTGCCTTATAATAGTTATCTTTGAGGTACCAGGCCTACGAGATTTTCCTTGTGCGAGATGTTTGCCAGAAAGTTTTACTGAGCGCTGTGAAGTTTTTAAGAATTTCGTCTGAAACAGAAGGTCTTTTTTTCGGAAACGAAAAATTTTGAGGCTCGCTACTGTTGCTATGATAGATATGTTCAGGCGATATTTGGATTGTGTGATTAACTTTTTTCAGGACATATTTCACAACGTGAGCAGCAGGAATGAGACGTCTGTTTCAAGTGTTATGAGCTTTAAGCCCGTATCAACTCCTCCCTCTCTCTCCCCCCTCTCCTCCTCATTCCCTTTGGCTGCCCATTCAAACTGCTGCCATTTCCACTCAATTTGTAGTAATTATTTAGCAGCGTTATGCGCGAAGCAGTTCTCTCTCTGCTTTGTTCAATACTGTTCTAGTGTGGCTATTTAGCAGTAATTTTATTTATCGCCAAATGTATAAAGTCTTCATGTCTCTCGTTTCTAAGTGTACCGCATGAGGTGATTCTTGTTAACCGCCACCAACATTTTCGCCAACTCACAAATAAACGAGGCTGTTTATAATACGGCGCCCAATTAATACTCTATGAGAATGTCTGCACCGTTCGTAGGACGTCCAGTTGGTGCTTGCGTACGTCTGTAGATTTTCACCGTTGGCTGTTACTCACATATATGCGAGTCGGTTCATGGGAGAGTCTTCTTCCGTCGTTAAGGAGGCAAGACCAACTCTTGCTGGCAACAAGCATTTCGCGACCCTTTCTTCATTGATATTCCGAGCGTCAACTTTATCCCTCCTCGCTAAGTGGTTTCTTTATCGACGGTAAGTGCACTGATGTCAAATTGAGGCACTTCACTGATCGTCGTTCTTTGTCGTTCAACGTTTTGATCTCGAAGTTGGTTTTTTGGTCTAGGTTTTTGAATATGTGACAACTGGGTGCGAGCAAATTTCTGCAGTATCTTCTATAAAGCGATTGAACAAACAAAGCCTGTTTTTTTGAAGTGCATCACCAAACTGGCATGATACAAATGATGTTGCATCCGGCTAGCTTAACGACAAATTTATGTGAGGACATCGAATGAATTCTTAACTGTCCTATGAAAAGATCGATTTGCAAACGGGAAAACGAACGCTGCTGTGAATGTTTGACAGTCATCGACTTCTCAGCTGTAACCGCCAGTGCAAACAAATGGATATGTGAGTTGATCTTGGCCCCGGTTCATGTCTTGATTGCAAAAAAGTGAGCCTCACGAATTGGCCTTTCGTCGTAACCGCTTAGGTGCCGGTAATGACAAATGTTTGTGGGCTTAGCGAATGAAGAAAATGGAATTAGCGAGGAAATGAAGTGAGTGTTGTGCGATCGACACACCGGAAGAGAGGCAAAAGAGGTATCATATATGCTGCCGAAGTGTAGTTGTAACGAAGACGGACGTTGGCTAAGCGATGCAATTATTTTTCAGCGTGAATAGGTGATTAATTTGTGTGCTATGAGTGCTGTTGCTGCATCGCTTTAATCCCTCATCAGTCGACACTCTGCCCTCCTTGAAGATATCATTGAATGCTAGAAGTCTTGACCGCATTTTAGTTTGGCCGTCCACAACGAGACAAGTGACTCTGATTGCATGTACATGCTGCTTGCTCATTGGCTATAAGCTTGGTGAGTTAGCTGGATTGTTTACCAACTTGACAACACCTCTCAGTAGCAGCGATGTTTAACGTGCTATAATGAGCTAAGGTATCGTTCGTTGTTTAAAAAGTATTCCATTACATGCAAAAATGGGCAGCTTGAAGCAAACAAAAAGTTTTTATGGAACGTAAAATACTTCATCCAGTTTCGCTGTTACAAAGAAAAGGCTGCTTCAAGCGACAGCGCTATATCTCAAAATGCATTCTTCGAATCATCGAAGTATGCTGAAGTGAATCACTTCCTTGCTTCACGAAGCGTCTGCATTTCGTTCAATATATTTAGTGGAATATTGCAACATTACAGTAGATATCTTTTTCGACGAGTTGCTTTGATCCCACTGTTTGAAATGTGCTCAGGAAGTGGCTTAGATTTGATCCAGAAAATGGTTTATAGTGTTCCATCGATACGTAGGTCCACGAAACGCAACAAACCACAAAGACAAGAAAATAGCGCTAAAAAGCTGTCTTTTGATGCATTTTTTTGCAACATTTTCACTCGTCCTTCATCCAATGCGTTTCCGTTCGTCTTTATTGTAAATTATTACTGCTTTTAGAACGTTACTGTTATGAATCAAATTCAATTTTCCATTTCTATCTTCGAGTTACTCAATGAAAATTGCTTTACCTTTAACGACATTTACGTTTCTGCCAAACAAGAACGAAGCGTAGTTTTCTTTAGGATTTCGTTTTTCCCGATTATATTGCTCAGAAATGTCTTTCAAATGAAATGAACCCAAAAATTTCCTTTTTTTCATTCTTTGACTTTGATACGTTTTTTATAGAACTTTGAATTGTACTATAGCCGTTTCTATAGAGCTATATGTCTACGTATTTGAGTTATAGTCCCCAGCAGTTCATAAAATGATCCCATAGAAAGCATGGAATTTAATGTACACCTTCGCCGCGGAAGAAGATTCACGTACAGTTTGATTAGAAAGGTTAGAAAGGTTCAAGTTCCTTTGATGCTGGACGTCGAGGACGTGCATAAATTTCTACTATCGATGTTTAATTGAGCCGAAGATTTTTGATTACAAGAACAACTTCGGAGACTTTTGTGACATCATCGTCAGCATCGCTTTTCAACGTGCTATTTGGAGATGTAGACGAGTTACTCGGATACGATTGCGTTTGAAAGATAGCGGCTTGATGAGGAGAGCAAAAAATTTTTATGCAGGATTTTTCTCTTCTCTATCTGTCTTTCCAGCTGTGATCGTAACTCCTCAACTCACAATTGCCACTCCCCAAGCGAAGGGCTGGATCACTATAATGATGTTCTATAGCTTTTGTTCGATACGCGTAAATGCGAAAGTTTGTTGCGTGAGTGGTGTTTTTTACTATTGGTCTGTTAATTTATCGGGAAAAATAAGCAGCCTTTCAATACTGATTGCACTATGAAAGGCGAATAATAATGACCTGAAAAGTTGATACTTTTTAAAGCTTCCAACTGCTAAATAAATAAGCAGATAAATAAATGAATGAATAAATAAATAGATAAATAAATAAACAAATAAGTGGATAAATAAATGAAAACCGGTTGAAAAATCAAAAACGAGAACAATGACCTTGAAATGACCACATAAGAAACTGCGAAGGATGGTGTTTTGTAGCTTTTTTGAGAAAAAAAGGATAAGGAAGTATGAGTACGAAAATGAATAGTACAAGAAGTACATGTTATGCAAAACGAAGGGAAGAAGTGGAAATGACGTTTGAAAATATCGTTATCAGCGAGTTTACAAGAGTCTCTTATGGAGTACTTAATTTGTATGAAATTGACTTTAAGACATTAGCAGTGATCATCACATTTCGGCCATTGTCCGCTGACGGAACATTTTTGTTATGCTTGGACCGGCGTCGGAACTAAGCATATATTCTTATCAGTCCAGATGTGGGTATATTTGAAGTGAGGCAGAGGTTATGTAAGGCAATGGGTTAAAACAGATGAAACGAAGGAGACAGGGGATTGCAATGTAAGTGAACGAATTTATGAAATAACAGTGTAAATGACCGAAAGATTATTGAGTTTTTAAAGATGAGTCCTGGCATCATTATTGTGCTTCAATTTTTTCTTCTTACCTCACGTTTTTTCTTTCTCCGGTTTCGTGCCACGATGAGGATGGTCCGCCGAAAAACGTCGCAAACCCTATTGCCTTGCAGGTACTTCGTGGAAGAAGAAACGCCAGGAGAAGGAGACTCCGAATGACCAAAATCCAGGGAAGGATCATGGTCCGCCTAGCAAGTCCGTGATTCGAACTGAATGGCTAAAAAATTGGGAAGAAAGCCTCAGTACCCTGCGCGTCGATCGACTCGTCCTTTGCCAGGACGGTTTCAGTCAAAGGTAGAAAGGCTGATAATCTCAGATGAATGCTCTTTCGGCAAGGGTTTATGACTCGACCTCTCTTTGGAACCTAAAACTGTAGAGGCCTCAAAGGTGACGTTATTGGCCACTTGTTCGAAGTAAAAGCCAAGATAAACTGAGATGTGTTGGGCGTAACAGAAATAAGGAGGAAGAAGGAATTGGTAGCAACCTGGGAGAACGGAGATGCAGTCTTTTTAGGAAAAGAAGCCGGAGTGGAACAAGCTGGAGGGATTATTGGCTTTATCGTCAGCAGAAGGTTGCGATCAAACATTCTCGATTGTCACATTTTGTCGTCAAGGGTTGCTTCACTTCTTCTGCAACTCAGTAAATGCGCAGCCTTCAAAGTCATACAGGCCTATGCTCCCACTTCCGCAAGTTCAGATGAAGATATAGAGGTCTTTTATGAAGAAGTCCAGAGTGCCGTAGAGCGAAAGTCCACATATACTGCGATAATGAGGACTCTAGCGCCGAAGTAGGAAGAGGGGAACAAGAAGAGCAGCTCGTTCGCCGGTATGGACTTGGTGAGCGCAGTGATAAAGGAGAAGGGCCTGTCATATTCGCCGAAACGACGAGCTACCACGCTGGAAACGTCTGGTACAAAAGTGAGACTGCAAGAAAGTGAAGCTGGATATCGTCGAACGTGCAAACGAAAAACTAGATGGACTATATACCAGTAAATTCTCTGTACATAGTAAGAGATGTTTCGGTGATGCCACTATTCTACACGGGAGGTGATCATAGACTGCTACGCGCGAAACTCCACCTTGGGGAAGCGGAGTTGATAAGGAGACTTGTTAAAAGGCTGCCCAGAACGACTGTCGAGGAATCCGAGTTCAGAGCGAAGATTGCAACTGCCTCGTGGGAGAAAAATTATGGCGATGTAAACAATGACTACCACTGTCTTCTGGTGAAATTAACGTCTGTCGTAAAGCAAGCAGAAAAAAGACACACGAATAACAAGGGGAGCAGAATGTCGTCAGGCACACGAGAGCTGTTGCGAGAGAGAGGACGGAAGAAAAGAGACGAAAAAGGGCATCTCGAATACTCAATAATCTGCAAGCTGATTAGAACTCGGATGAAAGAGGACTTTAAGCAGTACCGCGCGAAAAGGCTTCTGGAAGTAAGGGAGAAGGGTGCAAGCATAAAACGATGCAAACGAAGGTTGGTGCTCTACAGGAATAACCTCGCCACTCTAAGGAACACTGCTAGCGAAAGGGTCACGACGAGAAGTGAGATAGAAGAAGTCTACAACACTTATTCGCGTCCAAGACCCCTGTAGAGGAACCGGCACTACATCCTCAGAAAGAGGGGCGGCTTCCGTCAGACACAGTCAGCGAAGTTCGCTATGCACAGAAGTCCGCATGCGCCACGGCTTCAGCAGTGGGTAGCAAGGAGAAGAAAGGTGGGTTGGGCTAAATTCAACGATATGAAGGAGGTCCTCAGGTCTCTCCATGAGGACCTGAGCTCACCTGTTCAGTGCAACGGTCCTGAAAGCAATGATGTACGGAAGCGAAAAATGCTCCTTGACGAAAGCAGAACAGCATAAACTTTCATTCGATCAATGGGCTACGGAAAGAGCAATGTTTCGGGTATGGCGGGTCAATAAAAGACAAATGAGGACTTACGGCGTCGCAGCCAAGTTCAGGATGTGACCATTACTACGGAGGTCAACAAACTGTCCTGCGCCGAACATATTGCGATAATGAAGGATAACCGCCGGAGCGCAAAAGTTCTTAGTTGGCTACCACTTGACCAGAAAAGATCGAGAGGAATGGCACAGTACAGATGGAACAACTTTGTCAGAGAGCAAGTGGGGCTATTTGGACTTACGAAACGAGCAGTAGAAAAGAATGGAAAAAGAAAATACAGTCAGTCATCGCGTCCGAAATGCAGCAACAGGTTCAAAGAGAACGCAGATAGGGCGAATGCTAAGTATCTAAGTATCCTCGCATGAATTCCTCTTTGAAGGCGTTTGGAAACCCCTTGCAATTGCGCTCTATTTTGCTTAAACAATGAAGCTCACCAGTTGTTAATAGTAGGGTGTGAAAGGCGTATAGTTTCACTCGTTTCTCTTAAAAGATTTCTTTCGCATGAGAAGGGTGGGAGGGGAGGGGGGGGATGCTTGAGTCTTGCTTCATTTGTATCTTAATGCGCATATAAGCATCTCTGGATTATGCAAAAGAGGCTGTCGAAATTCAAAAATAGAGGGGAATTGCCATCACCATTTTTGTTGCTCTCCATTTTTAAACTTTAGCAACGTCATGTTGTCGTTTATTATTATTTTATCTCAGCGCCTATAAAAGTTGCAGACGTTAGACTGAACGAATATGACGAAAATGCCTCTAGTGTGTTTCAATATCGACCTTGTTTTCGATGCAATATCGGTGCAATATTGATGACTAAAAGAGGGATATGTTAACGTATTTTTCTTGTTGAATTTTTCATTTCCTCATTGCCGTCATATTTTCTCGTGCTATTTTCTTACAAATTCTGATGCACTTTTTTCTATTCGTTATTGACCTTTTTTCCTCATTATTCAGTGCACATCAATCTGCATCTATTCATCCAATGCGATTCGTTTTGATATCAGTTTTTTGCTTGCCGACTGATGATAATATTTCGAAATATATTCCCTTAATTGCACTATTTTGTATGTATTTTGATTCAAACTGTTGAAAAAAGTTGGATGCGATTTATTGATTCGAAACAAAAATTCTGCGATTAAAATAATTTTAAATAAATTGAAGTCAATGCACAACATAAGAATATAAATTCATTTTGCTTATCAAACTTTGGGTTAATTTTTTTTTGGATACTAACTGAAATTTATCGAAGTGATATAATGCGTATGTGTAGATGCACATCCACTTTTATGTGAAAGGAGGAAATATCATTTTCATGATGCTTTATTAGCGAAGGTTTTGCAAATAATAACCAAAAAAAGATGAGAATAATTCTATTGTCCACTTTCAAGGCCAGGAGGGGGAGAATTTTGTGGATGGCCCTTAATCCCGAGCAGTCTTTTCGATCCGTAATTTTTTTAATATTATTTTCAACTTTCTTTTCTTTCGGAAATAAACTGTAAATGTTGAATTTCATTGAATCTGTTGCATCCCTTATCCATTTTTCTTCTCTTTCAATGTCGATCTAGGACCACATCACCAACCATTCAACTCTGAACTGTGCGAATGTCTTCCTTGTTTTTCCTTTCACATAGGCACATCTTCCTTGTTTTTCCTTTCACATAGGCACAATTTTCTGAATGATGTGCTTTTCATTAGACTGAAATCACTGTTACATTGTCATCTTATTTGTTTTCATGGAATCTCAGAGAATTGATTTCGTAATAGTGGACTGTAACTGTGTGGAAGTGTGATGGATGAAAAATATCCAAAGGTGACGAAACGTGGAAGAGCACATCGAACCATATATATCGCAGCCAAATTATTGTATACTGTCAATGTAGCGGTAGCACCTAGATAGTTGTCGATAGTATTTGCATGAATGGCCGTTCGGTATTTTCATTAAAAAGGCCGAGAAATTACGTTCAGAATTGGGCAATGATTGCCAGATTTTAAAAAAGTCAACGAATTTTTGAAATCAGATTCCTTGCTTATTGAATCGAATAAATAGCCGCTGATTTTTTTCACGTTCATATACAATTGATGAATGTTAATTTGAAATGAGCTGCATTAGTCGTGTATCGCTGCTGTAGTCGCATTTTTACGAGAGAAGCGATCTTTTGAATTGTCTAAGAAAAAAGGCGTATATATGCTAAGAACTCTTCCAACAAAAATCGTGAGGAGAACGGGTTAGATTGTGTGATATTCAAAGTGGGCCCCATGAGGCATCGATGGTTATTCTTTCCGCTGGTCGACTCGACTCGACGTGCCCTTGCCCCTTGGGTAAATGCGAATCTTCTTTTTGAAATATGATTCCTCAATGACGTCGTTCGCAGCGTTCTGTTTGCTTGCCCGAACCACTTCTTATATAAATTAGTTGGTCAACTGTCCACGTTTTGCTGGTGATGCCATCGCTATTGTTGCTGATATTCCACTTTCCTTTTTCTTACAGCTGCATTTTTTACACAGTTTAGCGTACTTGACTGAATTGCGACTACATTAGCACTTCCTCTGCAACAAATCTCTACGTTAACAACATCGCCTATGTGAGCAAATAAGTACAATTATGTTTCATTGTCGAAGCCACTTCAAATATAAGGCAATCAACGCGTTTGTTTCAACCTATTTATCGGCCTTACATACATACATTGCTGTTTCCATCGCAATTTTCGCTTATTAGGCATCTTTTGCTCAAATTTCGTTTGGGACTTCGGGATTTATAAGCGTTATCGAAAAGAACGTTTATTTTCCTATCGCTAGAGTTCATCTAGCTGCACTTGGCCGTGATTTCAACAGCAGTTTCTGCAACGCAACGTTTCTGAATGTAGCAGCCTCGACCGCAATAGCCTAGAGTGACAAGCATTGGCTTCCAGTAAACTTCGGACCCGACCAGACAAGGTTTTTCATACATTTTTAAAGGTTGAAGCGGAACGGTTGATTTTGAAGAAACGTACGAGTGATCAGGCGTTTAATGGAATATGGCACTTGAAGTTAAACTGAGGAAGTGACTATACAACCAGGACAGTCGGGGCTACTGCACAAGAAAAGCGACAAGTTTTTTTCGTGTGCTGCTTGTTGCGTGCAATTTTTAGGCAGTAATAGTGTAAAGAGAGATCCTCATGAGGGGTATCCCTCTTGTGTAAGGTGACATGAGGGGTATCCTCGCTGGACGGTGAACTTTTCAAAGTCTCTGGAGGAAAGGTTGCGTTCCGAAAATGCCCATGAGGCGGGGGACATTAGGAGCGGACGAGCCTCGCGAAGTACAGAGGATCGGAAAATCCTTGGTTTCATCACAAGGCTGCTTTCAGTTTTTACATTATTCCTGCTGTTGTATTTATTAGATTTACATAAAACAGCTATGGAATATTTTTGTAAAGTTACAGTTTAGGCGAACTATCTCGTTGGCAAAAGCGTATTTGCATCAGTAATCATCGTATCAATCCCCATTCGACGTACCTGCCACGAAAGTTTCAAAAACTGATTCAAACGAATGTGGTTCGATTCGGGGATGATGCGATATGTGAGGGTGTCGAAAGTGGCAGCTTAAGATTTTGCATCGCAATTTTTCACAGCCTTCGTGGGATTCGTACTAACTGCGAAAAATCTTCGACTTTCACGGGAGGCTAAGCAAAGCAGCAGAGATTCGGCCCAGCGACTAGCCCACTTCCGAAATGAGAGCAAAATTTTCATATCAAGCGCCCTTGTACTAACGCCACGGATTTCGTCAGTGCCGTTGGAATCCGTGAAAATCAAGCGCGCAGGCAGCTCGACAATCACAATACTGAAAGATGAACACCGGAGTGGTGATGAAACATCGTGCTCAGTTATTTCTTCTTAGTTATTTATTCAACTGCGGATAATCAGAATGCATCGTGCCGGAGAATTAGCCGTAGATGTGCAATATTACTGCATTCGATAAAGCATAAAACAGGTGTAGCTGCCCTGTAGTGTAGTAAAATATTGCTTAAAAAGTCTCGAAGTGGTAGAGCATAAAACAATGTAGTTAGTTTTCGAGATTTTGGAGGGAATAAAGTACACAACAGTAGTTTAGAAATCATGGTGAAATGGCAGCACTTGTTCGTGAAGTTGATTTCTGGCAGATAGAATTGGAGACAAGTTTCATATATAGCACGCATACACAACTGCTGTTCTAGTAAACAAATTTTTTTGTGCCCCCGAAGATAAATGGCAAATACACTGCGGGAGAGAATTGCACTTTGTAGGACTACAGCAGCTAGGCTTTTTAAGATACTGTGCGGCTTGGTGTTTGTCCTATCCGAAATGTCTTTTCCGCCAGATGAAGAAGTATGCATGCTTGGCTGTGTTACAAGTTCTCTTGATATCAGATTGTAGGAATTATGAGAAGCAAGGATTTTGGAAGATCGGTTCCATCTACGATTCCTGTATTATAAGGTCTTTGCGAAAAAACGTAGAATGTTCGGTTTTACTGCACTATCCAATTGTGTGTAAATACAAAGCCCAAAGAATTTTGCGAGGTACACCTATAATTTGGCGCATTCTGCACGTTGCCATTGTCGTTGTATGTGATGGTCACAATAATAAGTTCTCATTCCTCAGAGTGTTCTACCGTTTCAATATTTTATTTAAAAGAGGTCCAATTATGGCACAACCTAATTCTTCTCCAACTACAGCATCTTGATTGTAGTTCTATTATACTCCAGTGCATAGATGAATGAATATCTTTTTAAAATATCGGTGTTGAGTTCGTCTAGCTCAAGCCTATCACACTTTCCATTGTACTTTTAGATTACGTCCACAGTGTCTCGATATCCTATTGTTATTTCTCTGGTAACACATAAAAGTCACGCTTCCATTCAATGTATCTGGTTTGAATGCACTGCATCAAGCGGTTCCCCTGTGTTCTTGTAACTGCATGGAGAATTATTTTCAAATCGCGAAGACAAAATCGGCCTACCTGATATCGCTCACGAAGATCCGGAAGCCATTGTTCCTATAGTGCCTGCAGGGAGAGGACGGAGTTGGTTTCGGAGAGAGTCCTTGACGACGACGTGGGATTTTTGAGATACGGTGTTCACCTACGAGGGAAACCCTATGGTCCAAAATCTTCGTGCGGAGGATCGCCTAACAGGGGCAGTCAATTCCAAACACTAGACATTATGGCAAACTAATTACAGTTGCGATGGTAACTTTGTAATGGTGCCTCGTCTCGTTTACTCACTGCGTAGAGTTAACCAGTGGTTGTCGATCTGTTGTAGTGTGCTGCAGATGGAATATTCATTCTCAATAACTTCTTACTTCTCATGCAATTGCTCTTGAGTGCACTGAGTGAGGTTTTCAATGAAAACAGGTAATGCGTCGAATGAATTCTAAAAGAATAAATCAAAACGTGCAAGAGTAGAACACGAAGAGTTGCAGAAGGAAAAATAGCGTATGTTGTTCAACCGCATGCTCGTAGCATTCACCATATTGCCAACTATTTGCTTGTGATGGGCAACATTGTGGGAAACTTTAAGTGCATTGGAAATTGAGTTCGTTATTTTGGAAGTACACAACGAGCAGGAAGGTTCTCACTTAGATCGGCGATAAAATGCACCAAGTCGAGGTGGCTGCAGATCTGTTCTTGCGTGCATATTTTCGCCTTCCTTCACATATGTCTTGAGCGAACCGATTGATGCAACACTACATGGTCATGTCTTAATGTCTGCTGCTAACTTCCATATAATTAATGCAGTCGACAGTTAAGGTGAGGCAGAAAGCTGGATTACAGAGAATGAAATTACTGTGAAAGAGTTCACTGCAAATGTTGTGAGGCTGAACTTGAAGCTGTTATAAACAGAAGCAGCAAGTGTTAGCAGAGAAAAGCACCTCATTACCCAACAGTGCCAAATCAAAGCTCACCAAACAACGCGAAACCTGGGACTGAAGCTTGATAGCTACTATCTCCTCTGAATGTGGAATCACATATACTGCTTCAATTGTTTCAAAAATAAGGTCACTTTCGGAAGTAACAATAAATATGCTTGTAAAAAAGATTAAAATCGTTTAAAAACGATCAAATTCAACATTGACCTAGCACATAAATTGAGCTCGAAATAAATATATTGTTGGAAAAATCACAGCAATTAGTAGAAAATGAGTTCCAAAGCCTAATAGCGGAAGTAACGGTGATCATCCTGTTCTGTCTATGTTTACATTAAGAGAAATGTGCGCGTACAAGTGCAGTGCAAAGACAAGATCGTTAGAGGTTCAACTGACCACCATGTCACAAATACTTTGCATCGAGAGTGCTTTTTTAAGCATAATATGAAGCGGTTGGTTATGAGCTGGTGTTAAAGCATTAGGTGCTTAAGTGCTTAGAGTAAATAAAAACAATTGTCAAATAAATATGCAATTTATCAGCAACATTCTCAGTTTGTCGCTACCAATGTAACAGTTCTCACATTTGCAATTGATCTGCGTTGTGACTGTCATCAAAGTAATTTTAAGGGATTCAGGTCAGTAAACCGCATTGAGGTGTTTGATGAATGAGGAGGATAATTTGAATGTAGAAACCACATTAACAACTTCAGCTGTAATTATGAAGGAACTAAAATCAAAGTGAATCTATTCGTTGAACCATTGTAGTGGCAACGGCGAACATTTTGGCACTGGCCGATATAAGCTCCTCAAACTCACACTTAACAAGTAATGT
The DNA here is from genome assembly GCA_022844705.1 of Toxascaris leonina. NCBI lineage: Eukaryota > Metazoa > Nematoda > Chromadorea > Rhabditida > Ascarididae > Toxascaris > Toxascaris leonina. Next base: position 30,321 of record JAARMF010000369.1, on the reverse strand, counting down.
GCCTCACAAATTAGAAAAGTGCTGAACGGCAGGTAAATCAGATGTGGCGTTAGAAAGTCGATATGTTTAAGATTATCTGAATATGAGGTGGAATATTATAAGAGATTATCGGTCTGCCTTTAACATATGGCCGGGCGTCTATAGTTGCTTTTCAGCCTTATGCAGCAAATAAAAGTAAAGGTGCACAATTACAAAATCACTTCAGTAGCTGTGAGAGTGCTGAGCAAAAGCACTTTGAGAAACAAGTTGCATACATATTAATAGCTGCTGAGTCAGGAGCTTTACTATACAATTTTGTGGAGTGAGTAATAAGTAAGAGAAGTCAGTAAGAACTTAACTCATTTGAAAGTATTTTATAAGGAGCAGTGAATTGTGAGAAAGCAATCGTTTATCTGCAGCATATTGCAAGTGTTTTCTTAATGAAATTCGCCTAACCATGTCGCGTTTCCCGTACAACTAGGAAATAGGAGGGGCACAGAAGTTTTCCATTATTGTAGTGAGTGTCTTGTATTGCACAACGAGCCTTAACGAAGTTGCATCTTCTTTGAAGGTCATCCGACCCGAAGTGCATGAAAAGGAGGCGTACCCCTGACGTGCGACTTCCAGTCGGTTTGATTAGAATATCCTCAACCTAACTTGTTCCGCAGTGGGACTTTTAGCAAAAAACAGTTAGCGGGTGTACATTTAGGCTGACCTTTGTGCAATGATGAAACTTGTGGGTTATCATCAAGTAAACAGACCGTCATCAACTATAATGAACATAATGCTCGTATTACAAGAATGTTGCTTTCTGAATATCAAGCGTGCATAAAAACAACCGTCACATTCTTATTTAGTACTCGCAATATTGCACCTGCATGAAATATTATGCCATCTTTTCAGTCTGTCAAATAACAACACATTTTCCGCACATGTGACATCTCGTACTCAAACGCAATGGACTAGTGCAATGCCAACGACTGCGAAATCGGAGACGTTTGCTCTCTTACCGGCAAATCGATGATCGCTGTGTAGAAATTTGCGGATACGTCGTCACTGTGACGCGAGCGTGCAGCTGTTCTATTGTCGACAATTAGTCGTAGGATAAAAGAATTCGCGTGAAATGATCCAAATGAGAAGCAGCAAATTTAATGGTAACACCTCAATAGATTTCGGGTGTAAATATGGACTTGTCAAGCGCTTCTGCAAATCTGTATGCTGTCATTATCTCGCTTGCCTTATTATCGCATTTCGAGAACCATTTTCACTGCTTATGAACTAGCTGCTTCATCAAGCTGAAATAACTGATGTCATTCTTTAATATTTGATTTCCTCAGTCGAATAAATTAAATGACATATACCATAAGCTTTGTATCACAAGCGGATGGCGCTATATTTTGTTGATGGAATATTTTAGTGGCGTTAGCAATATTGAGCAAATTTTCATCATTTCCCGAAGAAATAATCGTACCGTTTAAATCAACCAGACCATCGCAAAAGTGGCATGTCTTTGAGCAATTTCAAAACTTCCGTTTTTTTCATCGTTTAAACGAATTATGAGTTCTTCTCTCTAGGAATTGGTAAATGTACCTGTAAACATGGAAATAATACATTCTAGACGATTTTATTCACATTTCCGAGCATCTCATTTGGAAGTACTCATCTAATATCGCCAATAATCATTGCATGCTTAAATTTTCACGTGATTTATGATGCGATTCTGTAATATAATTACATTAAAAAAACAAATCGGATACTGAGACGCCTAAATTTTATCTTCAAATAAGATGTTTCTAATGCTGATTGATATATTTCTTTTCTCTTTTTTTCAAATCATTTTTCTGAAAGCTTCTTAAGTGGTGAATCGATATTAACACACAATTAAAGAGAGTTATGACATTTTTCTATTTCTAATGCACTAATGAACGCTCATCACAAGCAAAGCGCTGAAATCGAGAAGGATGGTGAAAGAGGAGTGACCAATATTTTAAGCGTCGTAAAATATTTTGCATCAGAAATCCCAGAAATCATTTGGAGTTAACCGATTTTGGAGGGCTCCAAAGATTCGAATTCCAGTTGCCATCATTACTGTATAATCCAACTTCATCCTTCCTCTTCCATGTGAGACAATTTATGGATATTCGAAAAAATTCGTTTGAAAGTTGGCTCGGGAGTAAATGCTGCTAGAAAATCGATTGGCTATGGATCAAATTGGTAGCCTTTCAATATTCGGAACTCCCGATGCTATCTGCGTTTCTTTCTTGATCGTTCTTTTCCATATTAGGTGCATTTAAATTACGTTTACAGGTTGTTGATGTTCAGTGCTTGTGCTCTAGGAACATAGGCCATTGTCGAATTTGGGTGAAACTCCAACCTCATTCCAGCTCCGCCGATTTTGGGAGCTCTCAATGGTGATACTAATTAGGAGGCATATGGCAGAAGAACAAAGAAAATGAGGTTTTTGTAGTTGGCCTATTTTGATATTGTGGGATTCGTCTGAAAGATTCATGTTTGTGACAATACAGTTGATTATTGTGAGGATGAATGAACGTGTTTGATTTGGCAGTGTGGATTTTATCTTGTTTAGTTTTATTTGTATTTGGATTATCGAGTATGGTCAATAGCATCCCAGGCAGTGATACGAGACGGTGAGCAAAAAACGCTTTTTAAGTGGCTGTACAAAGGGATTTCGTGAGAGAGTCATTGAGTAGAGTTGTAAACCAATGGTGACATTTTCTTCTCAACCGCTTGAAGATCCTCAACTCGTTCGTTTAATGAGGAATTTTAAGTGGTGTCATTAGTGCTGGTGATCAACCGATCAAGCCATTGCTCGGCAACCCTAAAGTTTGGCTCGTTTTTTAGCAAATCAAATTGTCTTTTAAATCTCTTTTGATTTTTTGGCCGCAGTTTGAATCGATTCTTAGCGAATGCACATTGTCTGTGGGTCACTGACCGATATTTTTGAATAGCGTTCGTTTTCGATCGAAATAACTGTTATGAACCGAAACGATTGCTCGTTTACTGACCTCGAACTTTTACGGTTACCGAATTCAGCAACCAACTTGACCTAAAAGATCTGAGCTGTTTCGAAAAGCGAATTTAAAAATGAAAACTTTACATCGCTTTCAGTAATGAACTGTAGATTATCGATATTCAATTACTCAATTGCAGGTTTGCCATTTTTGGCAATTTATCAGTAGAAATTCAAATCATTGCAGGCCAGTTACTTTACTGCGAGACGTTTTGTCAAAGGTTATCATTTCCAGACCAACAGCACTCTTATGGTAATTTTTTAGCCGCGTTTCAGTCTTTCATCTCGAAAACTTGCTATCACTCATTGGTGTTTCGTTCAAATCATAGCTACTTGTCCACAATACAGTTTTTTCTTGAGGTTTTGTGCCTACCTTGAAATATTTTTATGATATATTTTCCATCGATTTTCTGTTCTTATCGTGAATTTTTGCATCGTTTCTAATATTGTATTTTGGGAGGGCAATCCATCTGCATGTATAACTATGTGTTTATATCGTTGTTCGGGAGATTACTCCGAATCGGAAAAATTGTGCTGTACAATAAGAAATTCCTCCCACTCGCACGTCCTTCGATCCCTTCATGGGCAGAATATCCTCAGTTGCAAATGCTTTGGTAGCTTCTTTCCCGAAAAACTTCTTTTCTCACGATAACGATCCTATGATATCTCATTTAAGAATTTGTTGTGATTTCTGGAATCAGCTGATCTGCTTACCCAGAAAGTTATCAAATCCTCTTTAACACTTCGCTGACACACATTAAGTGATCGATTTTTCGAAGTAAAACTGTTTAAAAAAAATTAAAAATTCCATTACAAGATATGCGGATCTCGCTACACTTTTTGACCTTATGCTCGCTCTCTCGCTCTGCTCAATATTCAATCAAAGCTATCCAAATTGTTGTCGACATACGTCTCAAGAATAGATTATTCCAGAAATTATTTTTTAAGAATCTCAAGTTTCCATATCTCAGTCCCCAGAAGTGGAGTACCAGAAAAACCTATTGTTGAGTATGCATTCTACGACTTGCGAGCTCGCCCTTCTTCCTTCAGAATGATTTCTGCACAGTCTCTCATATACTCTGTATTGTGGCACTGTTTAAATGTGTGGAATGGAGATGATCCCATAAAAATTTTTCAGTTAGCAGTCAATAACTCAATCTCTCAACTCATAGAATACGCCGTGAGGAGTTTATTTCTTTGAGATGTGAACTTTGAAACTACTGGTCTTCCGGCAATAACAGTGAAAGGGGGGGGGGGGGGAACTTTTGCTAATTAAAAAAAGTTTTGGAAGCAGTAGCAGCAGAACATATACTAGGAAGATGCGTTAGCGGTTTGAACTGTCTGACGAATGCGAAGCTAGTAAATGAGGTCATCGAGGCATACACGACTGACAGCGCATTCCCACGGATGCAATTCCATAGAAGTAAACTTCGAACGAAATCGTGAAGACTGATGAGCTGCAGTGATGCTGTCACCCGCCTTCTTTTAAACACCTAAAAAAGCATGTGAACATCGATGTTGTTGTGCTTCATAATTCCCACTCATTTTTTTCCTTATTTAGCCTTCAGCGAGAGCGAGTTTTGAAGAACTGAAAGTTTTGCTCGCAAAGATGAATTGGCATCGTTCTACAAATACGAACGGTTGGCCCATGCAGCGAGTCAACAGGGGATTCATGTCATCAATAGCTTTAAATCTTAGCGCTTTGTTCTAAAGATTTGGAAATGAAGGGTACAAGAGTAATGAATAATCCTACACATTCTTCAATAATGGAAGAGCTGAGATTTTCTCAATGGATGCGAAATGCCCATCTAAAATCATCATTCAGGAGAAAAATTTTCAGAGGGCAGCAAAAGAAAATGAGTCAATTTCTTAACTAGTGGCATAGTCTAGCCTTATGTATAAGTAATGAAATGACGAGATTTGTGATGCTTTCCTCTGTACATTTGCTCTGCAAATATGAGAAATTGCCATATGCTTTTCTTTACTTATCATATGCTTTTCTCTTTTGAATGAAATAAACGAACACATATGTGGTGTATCGCGAATACTTGCTTAATGAAGCGAGTGAGTGCCATAGAAAACGATGTAACTACTTGCACCTGATGCACGATGATGGGTATGCGTGTTTTGAATTGGCTTACTGCTGAGTTTCGTAAAGAATTATGCTTTCGAGCTCAGATGCGATGACGCTCGATGTTGTGTCGCTCGATAGGAACTGCTTTTCGCGCTTCTTACGCAGCAATCAGTTGCCACTTGGTGCTTATTTGTGTTGACCGATCGCATTCGTCTGATGTGCGTATTGACTCTCGATGTCGTATGCGAGTGTATGTCCCGTAGTGATGCACACTTGTTGCACATTCATTCTTCGTCCATCCTCTTCCGACAAGCTAATCCGCCTGTGTCGTTCATCACAAATTACTGAGTGAAACATTGTCCGCAAAGTTAAGGATCATAGTGGTGTGCACATTTCAATGCTCGTCCACCTGGAGCCTTTGTGATCACCGTTCTTCGAACCGTTATCTGTGCATGAACCTAACAAGGGGTTTACAGCTAGAATTTTTCCTATCACTGTCGTCGTAGTATGACTGCTAGCTGCCAAGTGTAGGTGGCCAATGTGCCTTAGATCTTGGTTATTATTTAATGATTTCCAAAGGAACTAAGAGAAAAGAGAGGAGGGCATGCTCAGGCCAACCAGTGCAGAACTTCTGCGACATATCACATCGGTGGCAATTAAAATTTCGAACCGTTCAATCTACCGGAATTGACAAAGCGATTGAATTTCATATCATTCAGTAGTTGTTTGCAGCATTGCCTGGTATTGTATTAGGTTTCTTCAAAGTTGTTAAATTTCGCGTTTTTGACTTTCTGCGGACTTTAGGGCTTGTCAGGGGGACGGGGCCCTTACCCCTCTTTCTCAACAGGCACTTTCAACTTAACAGCAGCTTGAAACTATTTTGATAGATTTGTATGATTTCAGCGGAATTCTTCATGAAATTACCGCCACTGTAATCCACATCTCTAAAAACTTTGTAGAGTTGTTTCGAGCATTTCTTCCATCCGTTTTCACTTACTATAGCAGCTGTGCATGCATACAAATGCTTGGAGCAGCATCTCATTTCCCGACTGGGATTTTACGACTTCAAATTAGGGCTTATTGTTATGCGACCCTTTCGCAGTCAATTCTGAGGTGTTGCTTCTTCATGGGCCTCATTGGTCCATCGTAATCGAATAATGGAATCAGGCCCGCAGAGACGATCTGGAGTACCCCCCTTGTTGTTGCTGTCGGCTTAATAGTAAATTTATGATTGCGTTTCTTACGTCTAAATTTGTAAATCAAATCAGTGAAGAAGTAATTCTCAGCGGTTAAAACATCGTCTACCACCTTCTCACTTCTCTTCCTCACTTCTTCTTCCTCTCTATCGCTATCGTACATTCACTTGACCCACTCGTACTAGCATAACAACTTGTGAAAGGCTCTCGGAGATATGCTGCTTGAAGATGAAGTCGCTCGTGGTAATGCTGTTTAGAATGCCAGGTATTCTGAAGCCACATGAGGCTGTGTGGCTGTTTGTCTGGCGGCTTTGATGTCCCACTGCGGTCTCGAAATGAAATAATAGAAGATTTCGAGTACATGTGAGCACTAATTATTTGCATATTATCTAACAGTGCAATAGCATCCTATCGTTGAATAGCTGAGCGTCCTCGACTGAGCACTCTTCAACATTTTCTAAGTGATTTGATGCCGTGAATGCTGCTAAAAATTTTTGGTTTTTTTGTGCTCTCGCGACAAAGCATTGATGAGATCGGCCAATAGTGAGTTGAAATGGGAGAACCAACTTGTATTTTTTTCGCTGAATGCTTCACGACTCATTGATTCCAATGAAATTTATGAACTGATGAACTCATGTGATAAGCTTGAGATGTGACTGATAAGATCCGTCTGGAATGACGAGTGTTAATGAAGCCTCGAATTTCCAAACATACGTTTTTATCTTGCCTGGTCTTGCTGCTGATAAAATGAGCGCCTAGCACAGGATAGTGCAGTTATTTTCGCAACTCAAGTTGCACAAGTGGCTTCTCTACATTCAAAGATTGGCAAAAATATACAAACAGCGCAGTCAGATTTTAATTCCGATTGATTTTCCAGCTCAACAAGCGGGTGACCAGGTATGTGCTCTAATTAAGTATGCAAAAGTTGTTAGCATGGCAACCGAATGAGCGCTCAAACATAAGAGATGTAATGGGATGTTTTCGCTTTACGCTGATTTCGGTAGCATTCAAACGAGTTATTTTTTTTCTATGAGCACCTGCCGCTGATGAGAAATCTCCGATGATCAATTTTATCTCTCCTGGGAAATGTGCCTTGATTTCTAGATATTTTCGATTTTCTTTCCAGACGTATTTTCAGAAACTGTTATTTTTCCCACTATCATTTTTTTCGTTGTTACCTTGGGAGTTTCTGCTGATTTTCACTTTTTTCCGACAGCTATTTAGGAGCAGAGGTGGTTGACTATACAACCCGAAGCAGTAGATTCTGCTGTCTCCTTGTATGGGTAGTTTCCCTCGGACTTCAGTGACAATGGCATACAAATGAGAACTGTGCGCATAGCATTTCCCAAATTGTGAATAATGAAGGCAGCTCTGTCGCACATAAACCGTGAACTACACATCCTAGTTGTCCACCTGCGTGCAGGAATAAGGGCAGAGATCATGGAGCCGTTGCTGCCCTTGCATTTCATTTAACTTGGTATAACGCTTTTTGTAGGATTGGTTGCTTATGAATCTATCCAAAAATCTGATGGGTGATGTTCGGGGGCAAGAGGAGGAGGAAGAGGTGTTATTTATTCTTTTATTATTTCATTTGGTATGTCTTAGGCGTTACGTGTACTCGCAGTTAGTTATCGGAATATTTCAGACATAAATTCTCGACTAATTATCTCCTAATTGATTGCATTTTTTGCATCTTCCTAGCAGTATACCGCTGCATTTTACGAAAAACGACAAATTCTATCGCTATCTGCATCTCCCCCCGTAATAGTGAAGAGTATTTAATCGAAATAAGCTAAGGTCACGCGAGCACTGCGTTTATGAATCATTCGTCTCCTTTTGTACCTATTAAAACGTTGTTGATGTTTTACCGGGTTCACTGTATTGTGCTTTTGCTACTTGAAAAAAGTGGAAAAGCGCATCAGAAAAGTTGGCGCGATATGTGCTTTCCAACGTTGCGCTTACTTGACCAATAGTTTTCACAGTTGACAGCAGTAACTCAACGGCACTAAGTGATGCATTTGTATTTTAGTTGATCCGAATGCCCATAGAGATTCGTTTTCCAGTGATTAGATCGACCTGAAATGCCCATTGATTTTTGCCACTTTGAATATCTTCTGAAGTTGATGGCAAATGTTGAAAATAGCTTAAATGCTTATAGTACAGTATGCACATAATGAAAACTTCCAGTCTCAAGTTTCAGTGCGTTCCAAGTTGAAAGAATTGGACAGACATACACATGCGAATACACAAAAATAACGACGTCTCCTCAACACAGTTCTGCAGTTTTATTGAATTCCTTATGAGTATCGTTTGTTGTGTTTTCGAGGGGAATTTGGTGCATATTGACGATTCGTGCAAATAACAAGCGGATGTGCTTTTCATTTACTTTTTGTTCTTTGGGTGATTTGCTTTGTTAGGCATTTAATCCGTTTTCCGTCACCATATACGACCGCTTAGCGCTCTCTTGGCATATAAAAAGGATTCGTCGTTAGAGGCAGTAAGAGGAACAGAGGAGGAGTGCGACTACATGAATACGTTTCTTTCAGCACTGGCGATACATCGTTCGATGAAACTACTCGTCGTACGCGATGAGAGTTCAAAGATACTTGGCCATCGTTGGCTGAATTCACAGATCTCTTTCTATATCGGCCTTCTGCAGCTCTCGATCTGTATTTGGGCGATGGCACAACACTTCTTCTCGCTTGTTAACTATCACAAGGTAAACGCTCACATTGTTTACCACGACAACAATTTACGTCTTTATATCGGAGCGCACGAATTTGAAATTTCACAAGCGCAAATCCAACGAGGTCATTTCCGGGTTGTAGCTATCTGCTGTGTAGCATATGAAACACCTGCACGAATATAAGCATGATCTAAAAATTAGCACGCAATAGCACACGTTATTTCCGATCTCATTACAACCAGTATGCTGCATATGTCTGAAAATACATCCGAAGCAGTCGTTAAGTAAGAGATGCCCATGGTGAGCGTTGTTGGGAGTGCTTGCGTGGTCACCGTCAGCAAGGGTTGTCACCTGTGGTTATGTTATTGCAAAGATTTCTATTTGGCACGTTCCTACTGAGTATTTCATAATAACTATCATCACTTGTTTACTTTTTTCGGTATACTGATCCGAGCTTAAATCTGCCTTGTTGTCTTCGTGGAGTTGCTTTTTGTTGTTGCTAACTCTTTTTGTTCTTCTGTTCTCGACGAGACAGTTGTCCCCTTTCCTTACTTCCCACCAGTGCCTAAAACAGATTTGTTTTTGTTGTTCTGAGGAGACCAATTGACAAGAATGTTTTGCATTTATTTTGAAAATTTGTATTGACAATATGACGTCACGAGAATGATCAGTGCAAACCAATACAGCCAAGGTCGTAAAACTATAGCGGCTAATATATCACCTGTTCTTGCAAATATGAAGATAAGGCAGGTGAGTACTAATAGCTTAAAATGGGATCGAATATGGGACTGCGGAGGAGAAGTTGATTAGACCACTGGTCAAATGGCTGCTAATTCTTAGAACCATTTTCTCGTCAGCGGTGACAACGAATGAGAATTCTTTAAAACCTCACATTTCACGTCTTCAGCAAGGAGACTTAATTTGAAGAGAGAGATGATTGGTTCTGAATTTGAGGAGGGAGAGGTTGTATTCAGAATTTTACAGTGTGATGCTCGCTTCGAGATTTTATGCCCTATGAGACAGCATTGAAGTTTTCATTTGAATGCCTTCAACAATTTCGGCATCCGAAAAAGAAGCTTTCAAATGTCGGCAATGATTCTGAAAAATAACTAATCAAGTGACTGCGATGTCTCAGCTGAAGAGAATTAGATAAATCTTCATGACAAATTAAATCATTCGTATAAAAAAATGATGAGAAAAATCATCAACTCGAATTGCTGATAACTATGTTGCGACATTTCGCTAAGGAGATTACTTAACACAAATTCTGTTTTAACACATCTCCGAACCAATTTCATTCAAAGATCGTTGAAGTTTGCGCGTCTCGTAACCTTACCATCCGGAGAGTTTTCTGATCGCAATACAGTGACTCCATATTCGAATTTCACAATTTCAGCGCACGCATATGCGAGTATGAACGAACTGTATATGATCGGATCTCGTAATCGTAATAAACACATCATCTCTGACAACCTATGAGATTGGCGTCCATAAAAAGCGATATTAGTATTATTTATAAGTTACACGCACTAATAGTAGTGTGGCAAATTAAAGAAGAAATAAATAATGGGATGAAAGCAGTAATGACATCAGTAGTAGTAATGCCAATATGGTAGTGATTGAGTAATGATAGTTGCGGTGGTTTTAATAGCAGTGTAAAGAGGATCGCATGTTAATTAAAATCAGTGAACACCAGCAGTGATGAGTGTACCAATAATGAAAGTTACTATACGGTATTGCTTATTTTGCTGGGCAATACTGCATTGGTAGTTATTAATTAATCTTCAAGGCAGCTTAATGCTATCGAAATGATCAAGTAATCCATTGTGGTCTTCTAGAAGTGAAGCCATTTTTATTAGTCATCACTTTAGGTGAGCAATAGCGAAATTTTCACCGCATTTTCAAAGGGAATTTGTTACTGGGAATTCGCAACCTCAACAATAATAATTATGCATTTCAACTATTTAATAGATTCTTTCGCATCTTTAATAACCACTTCTCGATTATCATGGCACTTTTGTAAAATTCATTTGCTGTCGTAAAATTCCGACTGCTTAAAGTGCGAGCTTTTGCAATGAAATTGGCGATGATAAATGGCTTGCCAGTTCTAATTTCCACTTTCTCTTTCTCCTTCTTTCTCTCCTTTCCTCACCCCTTTCTTTTCACCCTCTCACCTCCCATTTTTATCGCTTCTCGCTACCCTTCTCTCTTTTTTCCCACGTTTCCTTTCTTTCTTCCGCTCTCTTAATCACTGATCCTCTCTTTCTACCTTTTCCTCTGTCTTTCCTCCTCCTCCTCCTCCTCCTTTCCCCGGCCCCCTCTGTTTTCTCTCTCTTTTTCCTTCCTTTTCCCCCCTCTCATTCCCCCCTCTCCTTCGACTTTTCTCTTTCCTGCTGCTGCTTACTCTCTCTTTCCTCCCCGTCTCTTCCTGTCTCTTTCTGTTCTCCCCCTGCTCCTCTTCCTCACCATATTTCCTTTCTCCCCCTTCCTCTCCCGCTTTCTCTTACCGTTTCTTCCACTTCCTCTCACTCCCTTTCTCCTCTCTTTCTACCTCTCCCCCTTTTCATTTACGGTTAGTCATCGATCGGCTGTTGACTTCTTTTCCTCTAATAAGCCATAAGTTCTGGTTGCAGGGTATTGTCGCACTTTTACTGATCCACCAATTTATGTCTATGAATGAGTTGCCGGCGATTGAATAATTATACAGAGATGATTTCAAATTATTCTTAGCTTCTAAAGTTGTTAAAATTATTTTCTGCTCCACACTGTCAGCGATATCCAATTCTGCATGTTGTAGTCAAATCGTAGAAATTCATAGATTTCTGATCTCAGTTGCTTTATCTGAAAATACAGTGCAACTTATTTTCGACTACAAACGGGTAGAAAGAAGATGCTTATTTAGTTATGTTCTTGGAAGAGTAGAATAACAGAAGTGAAGTGCGTTCGAGTGATACGCCAAGCACGAAAGTTTAAAGGGAAAGGAAAAACGTATGCTTCATTTGTGCTCTCTTTTAGCATTAGTCGTTCTCTGAGCAGCTGCGTTCGATCGACGAAAATTGCTTTTACAGATCCTTTTATGAGTCCCACGGGTATTTTCTCGCGTTTGCAGTTTTCTTTATGCTGCTTAGCTATGATCATGATAAATGCGCATCCGCTGTCCAGGCTTGCTGCACTTTTTTGTCTCTTCTGTTAAGTTGAGAATAGCTGGTTAGTATCGATTTGCGATGCTTTCTCGTCGCTTGACCACAATTTCCAAATTAACAAGGGAAATTATATTAATCGCAGACCTGTATATCCATCATAACTGAAATCCTACGGTTAATGCCTGTGACTGATGATTATCAAAAGGGATGGTAAAATAACAATTGAAAAACTATATTTCAACAGGATTTATTGCTGGAATATTTGAAAGGTTACTTCATTTAGTCTGTTAGAGCTTAAGGGTTTAACGAATTTCTTTGAATAAATTTGTAACCTACTGAGTGCGAGGAAAACGAGTAGGCAAAAATTCCATGGAGGCTCGCACGATGCACGCTGCTGTATTTTAGCTAGCCATTCCGACTACCAAACGGTTAACGGAAATAAAACAATGAATTTCGAACGAAGTCAACAAAGCGTATGGCGTCAAGACCAAAAAGAAACTCATTTTGACTGCACATCTGATCTGTTGTAATTGTAGCTTGACTTGTGCATTTTATGGCTTCTTGTAGTGTTTAGAGCTGATGGAAGATGAGACGAGTTTTGGAGATTTTTATAGACAGTCATTGTGCAGACTATACTTTCAATCCGAGCTAATAAATTCCTTGCACATACTTATCGTAGACAACTGATGCTTTTAAACAAGCTTAAAGCAGCGTTATCATTTCACTTATTCGATATACATGACCGCTTTAGCACAAATGTGGTACAGTATCCAATCGTTGTTTCGGCGTCGATTTTAAACATCGTACTTGTATATCTACATTTCCCAATACGAATACGTCTTAGACAGAAGCAAGAGTGCGTTCAGCTATTGAGTAAACAATTGCTGACCGTTTTCGTTATTGGCCTTTGAAACTCACTTTGTGCTAAATTCTCTGTAATTGTGGCGATGATGTTTTTGTTGTAAGCTCTAAATATATTCTCATTCTCTCTTTCCATGTTAGGAAAACGCTGTGTTGGTCAATTTTTGGATATTTTACTCAATTTTGTGAGGCATCATCGATACTCAACGAGTCTTATCGCATATCCTTCATGGTCTGTACGCTTAATTTGCCACCCAGATGACATATGCAAGCATTCAAATATATAACATCGAAATAGTGAGGTTGCGAAAAATTTTATAGACGAGTATAAAAGCGGATACTCGAGCACAGATCTCCGGAAGCATTGAGTGATCGAATTGGCAGGAAGCGCTTCATCAGGCGCTTTATCGCTTCTATGCATTTTTTGAGGTCCATCGTTGTATACGGCGGAATTGTATGAAGCATATATTGTGTCACACCCTCTAGAGCATTTCCTGATGTATTATCCGACTACGCGATTACGATAATGTCATGCTCTATATTAGTATGGCGATCGTGAAACGAGCTGAAATCCATATTTAAGTCATATGTTAGCAACAGTTTATAAGTCAGCGTGGCAATTTTGATTAGAACAATGAATTAAGTAGGTAAACAACAGATCATGATGCACGATAGCGAATTTCAGAAAGTTACAGCCTCCTGTGGAAACGCGCGAAACGCATAGAGATTTTTTTTTCTTTTTTTTGAACTGAGAGATCTCCATTCGCTCTCCCGCAAGAATCTGTAGCTGTTGTGTGAGCGTTTTTCAATTCGAAAATCCCTTGCATGTTTTATAGATGTGTGACCACTCGGGGACAACATCCATAAAGAGTTCTAGCAGGGCAATTGTTTCGAGAGCACTAAAAAGAGGTATATTCATAAATGTTCCGAGTTTTTATTCATATCTCTTTTTTTACCACGTTTCATGCGTTGAGCTTATTGATTAAACTTTCGCTTTATCAACCGTCCGAAATAAATGCAGCGTTTTAATCACTTTGGGCGCTTTTTCCATCTTCTTATAAGGTCTTCCATTCGAAAACTATTGCTCATCGACGAATCTTGACTCTCAGAGTCGTGCGAATTCCAGTGCTAGCTAATGCATAAGTTCTGTCCGTCTAAGATTTGTTACTCTTGTTGTCCACGAATCCTAAATTTCGCATTGTGTGCTTGGACCCCCTCCCTTCCCTCTCTTGTTCTCATAGTAAAACTGCTCAAATCATATGACTTTTGAGGATTTTTAATAGTCTATAAGTATTAGTATGAATGATGCCTTTTCATATGGCTATCGGATTTCTATCAGCACACATTTCCCAGCATGTGCTCATTCGCAAATTATTCTTTAATCATTGTATTGCACTGTGTTGCACTTCCGTACAACTTAGTTTTGCGGCAAACTCAACTCTTATATAATGCTTCTTTGCACCTCAAAGAAAATATATTTTCCTCTTTGAGGTACATTGTCATTGACTTTTAATTGCATTTTGCTACTTTATGTGGGGCTAAACGTTCTACCTAAAGTCTTTCGCCATTGGAGCTAAAGCTGCAGCTCTATCTTTCGCCATTCGAGCCAAAGCTGCAGTTCTATCTTTTTTTCAGTTGTCGGCTATATTCATTAAATAACAATTGTTTTCAAATGGATCAGTTATTTCGGCGCACTTGCTTGTTTCATCGTCGGCCATAAAGCGATGAGTTTGCTCCACTGATGTGACCTACCTCACTTCCGCTTAATTTTCTTGTTCATAACATGTTGCTGTTTTCGTAAATATTATATATTCTTTACTGTCACATCATCATTGCTTCATTCCTACCGTTATATCGCGATGACGAATGCAGATCTTCAAGTCTGTTTCAGCTTTTAACGATGCGCCTGGTCTTTGTTTATTGTTTAGTGTAAAAGACACTCTGATGAGTACAGTCGAAATTCAAAGCTTCTTTTCACTTTGATGACATATTTTTTCTGTTGTGTAATTGGATGCCGAAGTCACTTACAGGCAATTTATTCATTTTTCGATTTATTCACTGGAAGGTGAAAGGTGCTTATCCGCAAATTTTGCGATTCTTAGAAAGTTTATAGCAGTCAGACAACAAAAACTGATGATTCGATTAGAGCAAGTTATCTCCGTGTCAGAGTTGGAGAGTAGTTAGTGTGATTATGACATAGTTTGAAATATATTCAGTCGGTCGTCCACATGTTATTCGAAAATAAAATAGAAACTGTTTTTGCAGATTCTCTTTTGCGATTTTGTGAATGGTACAAAACCGGTTCTACTGGTTGGTGTTGACATAATCATATTCGATATTGGATTATTTCATTCGCTATGGGGAATCGACAGCTGTGTGGCACAGCATCTCGACGGTGGTTATGGCAGATTCGGATGGTGCTTCTTTCATATTACTGCATTCATTATTTGCCTCCCATTCGCGTTCGTCTCAAGACCAAAACCCTATTCTCTATGGCCGTTGTTAATCCAGGTAATCGATTTTATCTTTATCCTATTTTATTCGTTTTCTTCTCATTCACTTAAAACTTGGCAGCGAGTAATCTTTGATGATATTTGCCCAACAACCATAATTTTTCACCATAATATCTCTTGATCAATTGTGAGTTTCTTTACCCACTCATTTTTGGCACTATTTCGAAAAGTGAACGAACTGGAAACAGGTGACGAATGAGAAAGAGGCGCCACTTGAAAAGATGGGATTAGATACGTAAGGAACATCCGAAAAAAGAGGTTCCAGGAACAAGCATGCTAGGATTGTAAATAGCTAATTTAGGAGGCTAAATCGAGCCTATACTGGCAGACTGTGTGTTTGATTTAATTCCTTTTATATATTATTGCAGCAACATACTCTCTAAAAAAGAGTTTAACTGAAAAATTTTCTCAAGAGCAAACCAACACAATAGTCATTGTGCGTAGAATTGGTTGTACTTTATCATTTTGCTAAGAAAACGAGTGGAGAAGTGTGAAACACGATCGATGCATTTGCAAAAAAATGATGCGTCATGTCCTATTTGGTCAGAATGTTCTTGCAGATGGTCTGCAAAAGGTTCGAATTTATGCTTCATTTGATGTCTATAATTGATTGTCCGTATGTGTATGTCTGATTGTTGAGCCGTTTCAGATTAGAGATCACTGAGGCTGCAGTTAAGGAAGTGAGCGGATAAAAACGAGGCCATAAGGTGACTCGCAGCCAACGTTTATATTGATTCATTTTAGTAAAAAAGAGTTGCAGGCATTCCAATATGCCTAAAAATTGAAATGTGTTACATGGTCGGTCGTGTTGAATTTTGCTTTCGATATGACCAGAAAAATAAAGAATTAGCTCTTCTCGTGGGTGAGATTCAATGAATGTGTGTCATGCCACTCGCTTTTTCGTGTGTTGATACTTTATGATGTCTTGAAGGTCACGTTAGATGCGAAATATTGAGGTATTTTCAAATGCTTGCAACACTTTCCGAACTTAATCGACGAACTTGAATAACTGCCGCCTCACCGGTCTCCCGATTCAATCTACCATGCGAACAAATAGACCGCACATCCACAAACCAACACGTAGAGACGGCAGTGCCAAAATGTGCCTTGCAAATACAAGACAGGAAAGACAGGTGCAACCAGCTTCCTAGGCTAATCGAAAGTGCTCGAATTGTCTTGAAAGATGATACGGGGTCTGGTAATGCGGTCTATATGCTTAACTGATAGGTTCCACAAATCCTGTGACAGACAGGCGCTTCTGTCTTCATATTGGAGTGGCTACGCAACAAAATTTCCCACGCCAGTTCTGACATTTGGTTTTCGGCGCTGAATTGGAGAATGCTGTGTGATTTTTCTCAGATGTTAAGTTTTTTTCAAATCCCGTATGAAAATTTCCGGGCAGTTTGCGAAGTTATCGGTCCTGAAAGCTATAAATTGTTCGGTTTTAATAAAAATCGGGCGTCTATATGATGCTCCCACGAAAGCTCCGATTGATCGCAAGTTTGGAAAAGTTTCCTTTAGTTTCAAATTTACCTCTTCAATAGCGCAACGCTATTCTGCAAGTCGATGAAAAACACAGGTGAGTCGCCTCATCAGGTTCTAGCTGCAGTTTCCTAGATAGTTTTACGAAGGAATTCGGAGCTTCCAATTTGTTTTCACATGTGTGCCTCTCTTTCTTGGAGCTTTTATCAAAAACTTCGAAAAAGTCGCGCTTCAACATGTGCCTGAGGGGGGATTCGATGTGTTTTTTTTTCAGAAATGAATTTATCAAATCTGTTTGAAAATTTGCGTCAAGAGCATGCTTCTATCATGTGCACTTTGGCGGATTGATCATCTGTGAGAGAGAGCATTTTTACGGATCCATGAACTGAAACGGTATGTCGATCCCTGTCTCCTGTGTCCGAATATTCCGGAGAATTGTTTGATATTTCCCTTATGCAATGAGTCGATTCGGCCATACTTTTCCCTAGTGAACTTAAAAGCACTTTTCATCGGAAAGGAGAAAGGGACGACAATTTCAAATTGTGAGACAAGCACTGCTTGCCATTCATCCTTTTCCAACCCACAAACCAAACAAACTAAAGTCTGCATCGAAAAAAGCGCATAGGTCGCTAGGCGATTGAAATGCGCTGCATATGCAAGTTTCCTTTTTACTCAAAAAGACTATGAATTCGAGAATTTTTTGACAGTATTCTTACGCAGCGGGTTGGTGACTATGAGGACACACGGATAGGCGTCATTGACATCTCTGGTGCAATCAACTGATTTGATAGACTGTTTTGCAAAAGCATTTTTTGCCGCCATCTATAATGCACCCATAAGTCGCTAGGCGATTGAAATGCGCTGCATATGCAAGTTTCCTTTTTACTCAAAAAGACTATGATAGATAGTTGTTCAGCTTCTTCAACTGTTTGACTAAATTGCAATAACTTTATCGCATTTGAGAGATTGAAACATTTTCTCTCTTGTTTTCTTTGGTAAACATCTTAACATGTATACGAAAAAAGATTTCGCTAGAAACCGGTTCACCTCTTTTTTACTCAGATAAAGTCAACCAGGTTACAAACCATTAGGCGTCTCTTGT
The DNA here is from genome assembly GCA_022844705.1 of Toxascaris leonina. Classification (NCBI taxonomy): domain Eukaryota; kingdom Metazoa; phylum Nematoda; class Chromadorea; order Rhabditida; family Ascarididae; genus Toxascaris; species Toxascaris leonina. The sequence goes on along the minus strand of JAARMF010000369.1, from coordinate 12,254 downwards.
GGGTATTCATGGTGTATATATGAATCCGCTCGTCCGTCTGTCTGTATATTTGTCTTTCTATTCAATATTCTCAGCTAAGGAGCACTAAAGCGAGATTCATTTGTTAGGTGTAGTTATCTACCTTCTCTACCAGCTGTTATGTTTACCTACCAGTTTCTGTTAGAATTATGCATGGTTGAATAGATTCGAAAAAGCACATGCATTTTACGACCAGTGAAGCTGTTTTTATGTAGAAGATATGAATGCAGAATTGCGCACGCTTCATTGTTTGCTGCGTACTTTATGAGAACGCCTAATCTGTTGCAACGGATTGTGAAAAATCCATATTATGCTAGATTCTTTAGCATGATTCTTAATTTTTTCTCTCTGCAAGTCACCTGAAATTGATTTTGTGTGAATAAGAGTTGATGAATATAATGTCAAGAGTTTTGTGTTTCGCACAGATTTAAGAAACTTTGTCATGCGTGCCTCTCATGAAGGATGTTAATAGCATTTGTTATTGTTCCGCAATGAACTAAGGTTGGCGAGGAAGTTTTCACATAGGCGCCAGTTATCGTGCTCACAGATTTAATAGCCGGCAATTACTATGCTCGTAGAGTTAGTCGATAATGGCAACAATTGTCATTTTATTTACTAACAGTGTGTGCAGACTGTGCCTTGTGGTAACACTATATGCTACAGTTTATTACTATATAGTTTAAACTTTCAGTAATAAGATATGTATCTCTGTAAATCGCTTCAGGTGCCTGTGATAGCGCAAATATTACAGTGCTGTCAAAGGATATTCGAAAATCATCTAAAGAAGAGTGCATTAAGAAAGTATTTTCGTATACGCCCCTTTATTCCTTTCTTTTCGTATTTTGTGCCTTTATTACGCCATAAAAAGGTGTTGTTTGCGCAGACTGAATCAAAGTAAGTGTAGTGCTGATTGATGTGGTTGAATTTTACTTTTGCAGCAGAGCGCTTATGGTGTTGGATTGCTAATTCTGAGTCTTGCCGCATTACCGAGGGTGTTGCCAACATTTACGGGTGAACGCAACAGTGCGTCCTTATTTTCGGTGTCTGTTTATGCTGCAGGCGCATCACTTAACTTCCTTTTGGTATGCTATTATTTATCTCTCATTTTATATGTTTACGCGCATTCTTATGTCATGCACACTTCATTTGTACAACCGTAGAGGAGCCACATGGAGACGTACCAGTAAGGGGAGAGGAGAAGTATAGAACGCGAAAAGCGAAGGTCACTTGTTCATCCGACAAGATGAGACCATTTGTTCATTCCATATGAAAACGCCATTTGCTCATCTATCACATATTCAGTTGGAAGCGAAAACAAGGTGCCGCAAGTGCAGAACGCTGCTCAACGATTGCTGTAAGCCACCGGCGTCCTCGTTTTAGCATCCCCTCATGCGGTATGGGAATATGAGACTAAACTGCTAATCTTTTTTTTGCTCTACTCAGAGCAACAAAGCACCGCAGAGTCTTCCTTTTACTTTGCCACACTTTTCCCGATCTTTTGATCATCCTGACATTCGTGGTCTTAGATGAATCGTCGAATTCCGATAGCATAGCAGGGTTGGCACATTTGCATCATTTCTTTCCGCTATAATAACACTTTTCAAGCTCCTTTGTGGAACCTCTCCCGTCTACGTGAAAACCCTTCGTGTAGTTCATCCGCTCAAATGATATAATATGAAAATGCATTTTGCAACCAGTATTTCCCAAATTCGCTGGTTTGCAACGTGCTATGGAGTATCGCTACCTGACTTGCTCGTAAGTGATCGCCATTTTTGGAGTATTTCTGTATAAAGGGGTCAGGCCACCACTTATTAAAGTTGTATCTATGAGGAATTTTCGCAAATAGAAGGAAAATTTAAAAAGATCTGCTGGGAAATATTCGCATCCGCAGAATAGAATTTCTACTCTTTTTTTCGGTTTAAATACCGAAATTTAAGATCTGTCCTCTAAGATTGAGAAGTAACCTTCCATGGGTTTGAACAAAGCGATCAGAGAGTGGGAAACAGTGTTATGGAAACAAAATATCGGCGCTTCAGTAACTTTATGGCTTGTCTTAGGGCTCAGACGATGGTACCACTAGTTCGCAAATTCGTATATCCATCAACTTGCTATCCCTAAAAAGCTGAAAGAATCGAAAAAGTGGGCAGGACGTCTCAGACATTTTTTTAAGCGATGGAACTTTGGGATTACGCAGTTTGCTACTACACTGAACGAAAGCTTTAAATTTGGATTTAAAAGATATCACAGATGTACACTATAAGCATCAAACTCCAAAATCCATATTCATGAAAACAGTCATCTTTTTACAGTTCTCGCTGTTCCGAAGTAGTTTGACGTGAACAATTTGTATAGTCGTTCTGCCCATATTGTTACTGCATTCGTACTTCTTTCGAAAACATCTCAAAAGGACTCTTATTCCATCGTTTGAATGGATAAAGTTTGGCTCCTATTGGGGATTTTCGTCCCTCTCCATCCTCTCAACTTTTGCGGATGTTTTACCTCTCTCGGAAATGTTTGCCTTCTACTTGAGAATGCTCCGCTCCGCTTCGAAAGTGTTCCGCCTCTTTAGAAATGTTTTTTCTCTCCAAGAATTTTCCGAATAATCATCCTCGCTATACCATCAAACGTCGTATCTTTGCATAGTGCAACAAGCGGACCCTCAGCAGAAGCATCATCGCTTCCATAAACCTCATCTGCCCATTACTAAATATTGGAATGAAAAATGCCGAGGAATGAAAAATGCCATATCCAGTTGTGAATGTTCGCTTCAGTTATTCATTCTTTCGGTTGCAGCTTTATATCTACTGGCACTGGTACTGGCACGTAGAGGCGATGTGGAACTCAGCGAGGAAGTTGCGTGGCAATCGTATGATCATCAATCCGAATAACCGCTCGAAGCGAACGATGATAAGGCATCGTGAACCTTGCGACACAAGCTTCATACCTTTTAATCAGTACGACGTTTCAAGTGAACGTGCGATTTTGGTGAACACATGCAGAGAGGAGTTGTCGTCGAAAGAGAGCCAAATTGAAGAAACGCCGCTTGTCCGCATGAACGCTACCGTGACTGGTTCCCACTCACACAAAATTCCGTCGGAAGGCAGCGACTCACTTCTACCTTCACTGCGTCATAACGACGCCACAGTGCAAGGGTCAGATAGTCCAAATTATGTTCGGGATGAGAATAAAATCGGCACTTTTGATCTGAAACGTGACTCATTACATTCCTCATCCACCATTTACAACGAAAATTATTACTCCGAGAGATGCCGCACCGTCGATACGCCAGAGCCGTGTGCAAACCCTAATCATGCTTCAAGCGATGTAGAAGCACCACCATCATGCATTTGTAATGGCTCATTGCCCTTCCCACAAGTGTGCACTCGCAGACCATTCTATCAGTTTGGTGCCTATCCTTTGCGGAGACCACGTAGACTTTTGCCTTCTTATCATGTGCTCTCACCCCCTACGGATCGCTGTGCTATACCGTTGCAACGACCGGTCGTTAGGCCTTCTCCACAAACACGTGTGCGTTCGCTAAATGTTGCCGAGACCGAGTTCATTTTTTCGAAACAGCCTGTGCTACAGTATTCACCTTTTCGGCACCTACCACTATGAGCAAGGCAGTTTTCACCGCATTGAAATGTATCCCCACTTCCAGGGGAAGGCGGAGCCGTAACGCTCACCCGAATGAGATTTTTCTGGCAAGAATGTCTGCTTTAATGTCCTTCAGAAATTGCAGTTTTAGCTAATCATCTTTAACTGAAACAATGCAAGGGGATCGGTGATGAGTCCTCATTTTCCTGAGGTTACTTATGTGTAAGGGCACCCGTACGCATCTGCTTTCGGACGTCTTACGATTGTTCTTCATTTGAACTTCCGAATTCATCTGAAGGAATATTTTCCGTGGAGAAGTTTGTGGATATTGTGTGCTTGCGCCCAACAATAAAACAGTTCTTTCATGCACTCATTAATCTGTAGACCATGTTATATGCTCGTTTATCGAGGAATGAAAGGAGGGAAAGCACGTTTCAATTGTCACACTAGGAGCATACCTCCTCTTCAAAAGCAATAAGTTGCTGCGTACGGGTTTCTTTATTATTCATATTTCACATTCCCATGCTGAATATACTGTCGTAAACATGGTCACAAGATCATGCTCTACTCTTGTTGTTGTTATGATCTCAAGTGTGACTGTGATATTTATATTGGCCTAATCTATTGAACGGGTTGTATGAATTACGCAATTATTATCTCATACAATCAATGAAACGCTTATTATGGAATTGAATTACATGCGAGTTGTACTACTAAGATTAATATCGTTCTGCAATCATCACTCAAGATCCAATTCCAGAGAGTGCCAGCACCATCGTCGAATAGTACATTAAGACTCAGCAAGGACGATAAGTCATCTCCCTCCCCATTGATTCCCACCACCTCTGAATGATGTGACTGAAATTCTACACATCACGTGTCTTAAATCTGCAATTCATATGTGATTTCATTTTACTCTGGACTTTATGCACTTTGAAACACCTGTGAACTAATTTAACTCTTTTGAAGATATCGAGATACACACAGCATAAAAAACACTGCAGAGCGAGTAGTCCATGTATCGGGAGATTTCAAGTAGAGGGTATGGAGTCGTCATTCTTTTATCTCGTTTTTTTTTTCGGCAATCTAGCCTCCTTAACATTACCGAAACCGTTGAGAAGGTTTTAAAAGAGTTATGAAAAGTTTTTCCTGACTCCCATCAATACCTGTTTTGTGCCTGCCTGCAAGGAACTCAAAATATGTAGCATACACTGAAATCCTTCCTGCTATTCTCGCAGAAAGAATCAAATTCAAAATTTTCCTTTGTTTTTATGGTAATTATTATGTATGAATTATGTGCAGTTCTTGCGCACACCCAGTGTCTCAGCTCTGGACAGATTCTTATGTGGTGCCGTTTTCATCCTCAGCAATTAAATGTGAATGTCAGAATTATGTACGATGAGAGGAAAAAAGGGAAGTGGGAGCTTCAGTCAAATTCTTGGAAGCAGATTTGTTGGAGTTGTTCTATATGGTGGTGAGGATCTATTTGAAGATCAGGTATGGAGATTGAGAACATTAAAGTTGGATCAAAAATTCAAGCGTACGTATCGACTAGCAGCTCGTGAGAGATCTGCTTTCACGCAGCAAACGCTTTTTTGCGTTCTTTTCGCGAGCAGTTTTTTTGAGTGCCTCTCGTTTTCTTCGTCCTTCGCTCATAATTCCCTTCGATCCCGTGATCAGAGCTTATCAATCGCCTGTAAGGTCAGTGATGCTAGAAACAGATTAGAATTCGCTTTCAGATGAGAGTGAAATAAACCTGCCAGCTGAAACTTTCAAGCCACGTTTCCAATTCCGTAAGGAATTTCGTCATTCCGTAACAAATCACCTCAAAGCTTTCGACACCCTGACTAAGCCGTGGAGTTTGTGTCATATTTATTATCGCATAGCATTGGAAATTGTGCGCTAAATTTGTTACCGCACTGGTAGATAAAATTCGTTTCATAGAAGAGGTGTAGTACGTTCAGAACGAAAAAAGTGAATGAAAAACCGCCGAAGTTATCTGCGAGTTAACAACAGAATAAACCCTTCCCATTAATTTCGATTTCATCGTCCTTCGTTTCATACGATTTCAAAAATTGCATTCGAAAAGAGCTCTGTGATGACGTTATGTTTGTGCCGATACATGTGTGTATCTGTATGTTCTTGTCTGTCTGTCGTCACGATAATTCAAACCCAGTGATTTTTTCAGCACAATGTATATCATGCAATAATTATATATATCATGCGATAACTTCATCACCGTCCTCCGCGTTGATTCTTCGACTTCGAGAGAATTGAGACCCTACTTGGAACCTTAGAAGTCGATGATCAGCGTGCTGTTCTTGAAGCATAGACAGCTCCGCGATGACATTTCGTACGATTTGACGTGTGCCTTCCGCTCTCTGGATCATCTGACCCAAGGGACCCACGCAGGGGGTCTTTGTGAGTCTTCGTTCCAGTTTAATGTCTCCGGCCAGAGATGGACGACACCGCCTAGTTAGACTGCTCAAGCCCGACACGACGATAAGAGTCTCACTTAGCGAGAGCGACATTTAAAAGTGGAAAACATTGCGTGCGTTTAACGCTCATCGGTACGTCAAAAATGCGTTAAAATCTTTTTGCGAAAGATTTATGCCAGCGATTGAATAACATGAAGTATGAAGGCATTATTTTGTGCATTCATTATTTGCTGCTAACTTATTAAACCGGTTGGTGAGTTGAGGAGAGCACACAAGCACACATCACGTCAGTTGCTATTGCGTGGTTCCATGTTTGTTTCGTTTTCATCGACTTTTCACGAGCTTCTACAATTTTGCGTCTGAGAGAGGCATGATGATAAAATCATGCTTGTGTGTCTAAACTATCCGTCTACCACGTGGCCTGTCATTTGTCAACTGCTAATTGTTTCATCATCAACGTGGACAACACGCACAGCCGATCGCACGGGCCTTGATAATGAACAATGCCACAAGAAACAAGCTTCATCCTTGATTCTGCTGATTTTCCTCAATTCTCATGATCGTCCGCACTCTCTTGTTCCAGTGACATCTCTACAACGAAATCATTCCATGCTTTTTATATTTATTAACGAACGAATTGTTAAAGTCAGCGATTCGGATCGTGTCTTCAAAGCTGCTAACATTTTCCGTCGAGAATTCTCGGTATACTACAATGTATTTACGATTTAAATCATCGTACCTACTGAAGTGCTAATTTCTTCTCAGGATGGCATTTAGCGATTAATCGTTCGTGCATGACCACCTGCAGCATGTGAAGTAGATGGCGTGAACAAGTTTTCTCCTAATTTTCGCAAATTTTACACGCTAACCGCTAATTCTGGAACACTGCAATTGTTCTACAAGTTGGCGTTGAAACATTGAAAAAAAAATTTGGCCGTTTTGTCGATTTGGGCGAAATTCAGAGATGAAAGTCGAACGATGAAGGATACTGATGTTTTCTTATTCTCTCCCGAAACCAACATTCTTCTAGCACACTTCAAGGTCTTCAAAAAATAAAGAAAAAAAAAACAAAAAGTCATTTACTCACCTGTGTAGCATACAGTCTGCGATAATCAATATCACCGTGTAACGGTGCTTCGGAAAGGGAAACCTTCGGCCTTCGTTTTTGCTCACAAGATTTTGGCGCACAAATGCCAGAAAACCTGATGCACATTTCGCAATACGGAAAAAGAACGGATTCCGTTGAATTGAAGCAGAATGAGCATTGACCGCGTCTCGAAATGCTTTTTAAAACAGCAAGAACTAGTTATGCTCTCTTTCTGGATCCTCTATAATGTCTGATGTTCTGGCCTTAGGTATTCGAGATGCTTGGCTCGAAGATTGGTTTGTCGGCGACAAGCCTTCGTTGTTTGTGTCAATTTTTTTTCATTTTGAGCTCGTTCTTCGAAAGTCGATGTTGTGATTCGATGATACACCATTATTGATACGAGTCGCAATTTCGGCAAAGAGGACGTGAAAGTGTCGGCTAGCATAACAGTAAACCTGAAGGCAGCAACCTTTAAAGAAGTTTCGTAGTTGAAATTGAATATTATGTCGACGTAGCTGAGAGTCTTATAAAACGAGAGCTTTCATTTAGATTGCTTTGAAATCGGCCAAACTGCTGGTTAATGTTCAACGATGTAATTGAACATTGCTATAGGAAAAGCTTTTGCGAAATGCGCTGATATTTCAGTTGTTCCGCGCCTATGAATGTGGGCAATAGAAATGCTGATCATAAAATTTCACCCGGTGTTCAAGTCATAGGCGCATTATTATAACCGGAGATTCATGTAGAACTAGTTGGTCTGGGCTGAGGAATTTAAGTATGTGTGGATCACAATACGCCGTGAAGTAATATCGTGAACTCTTTTATTTGTTCACTTGACTCAAAAGAGAGGGTTTTTTGATGGACGGATGGGTTGGCGAGGGAAGACAGATGAAGCGATGCACCAATTTTATGTTACCATTGGCTGGAATCGGTTATTCAAATGAACCATTATAGAAAACGGTACTTTTTTAATGTAGCGTTTGCGTTCTGTTTGCGGGCAAAAAATTTTTTCGCTGTTTTATGTTTGTCGCAAAGTCTGCATTATGCGATACTCGTTGATTCGATGTACCGCTAAAGCCGTTTTAGTAGTGCATGGTTTGTAGATGCGTGGAATGTAACATGACAATATTGAATTAGCCAATTTGGTATTGATTGCAAATTAAAATAAAGCTGAGGTTGGAAATGTGGCAGGCAATACGCTGTTGGAGCGAACTCTTTGGTTCCTTCAACTTTTCAGGAATGAAAGGTTATTAGGCCAGTAGAGGTCGGTAATAAGCTTTCCCATGCAAAAAGTTTTTTGATGAGTAACAATTCTAATTTTGATGCTAACGATCCACACTAAAGTTTTGTTATCTGAGCAAGTTTGAATGATGAATTTGATGTATTTTGAAAAGTGCTATCAGTAATAAAATGACGCATAAGAAGGGAAGAAAAGAATGGGGGGGAAGCTTTTTTGATATTGTGAAAAGAAAAACATGAACCAATTATTTGCATGCAGTGATGCTGTCAACAGCTAGAAAACAATTTTTAAGTAGAAATATTTCGAAACTCGACTAGAGGGATTCATGCAATCATCGAGTGCTGGGTTTAAAACGTTATTTCCTCAACTACCGCAGCGTTTAAAAAAAGTCTTTGTCACTTCAACTCGAAATTGCACTTTTAGCACATTATCTAAGATCTCTCCATTTTCATGCGTTTGAAAGCCGAGCAAGCGAAGAGGAAGATTGTTGTGTGGGAAAGTTTTTGAAGTCGCTAACGAATTCCCAACGTCGGATTGGTAATAATGGAAAACATGTTTGTAGTTTAGAAGCTCGGATCGATGCAAGCCTGACGAAGCTATGCTTTCACTTCTGGGGCGTTGATGCACACACCTATAATTTTATAGGATTCACCTGATTTATTGGCCCTTTTTTTATCTTCATCTAGCAATAGATTCATCATCTTATAATGCTCTTATCGAAGCGATGATTCATTTTTAACGCGATGTTCGTTGTTGCCAAGCTTCAAGAAGCAAGCAATCGTAGAGAGTTGCTCGTGCCCTCTCTAACGTAGCATCGGTGAGGGTGTTTTTTAAAAAGTGATCGGAATATGGCGAAATCTCGCAGTATCAGTTTATATTATTCGTTGCATGAGTGGACGTAAGTCTAACACCTATAACATATTAATATAGGTACAGCGTACGCAAGTTGCACCCCCATTAGTAAAATCGCACTGGGCACTTGGGCCAATAGTTAATTCACTGGTAAAACTGAAAACAGTGAAGGATTTCATATCCGTCTGTCGCCACTTTCGCAGGAGAAATGGGATCCTCCACTGATCATGTTCAACGTCGAAGAGATAAAAACGAAGAGTATTAATCGGAATTTTGATTGATATGCTTGTATACAGCATGGGTGCAGTTGGACCAAAAGCCACAACGGCAGAGATGATCGCTGTGCTGATTGGATGGATATGCATTTGGTGTAAAAATCGGTGAAACGTTCAAACATTCGTTGATGTGTGCCTCGTTCAATTCTGCTTATAAGCCACCGCTTTATGTGGGTCATTTATGAGATTCCTCAGCAACGTACTAATTATGAGAACAAATTCGGAGTGGAAATATTTGTTTTTGAATATTGTACCTCTAATATGACAAAAGCGCTCACTTCATCAAATCATTTCTTTGCTCTAATTTCATCTAATGCTTCTTCTCACTAGTGTTGTTTAGATTTTAAGCAGACATTTTAATAGCCTTCCGAGTTTCTATGCAAAACACTTCTGGTTTTTATTTTTGAATGGATCTATAAGCGCTTCCTTTCGATAACTGCAATTCCTTTCAGAATTAAACGAATTCTAGCCGTTCCGCTCACAAAGATCTTTTCTACTCTCGTCTTTCTACCAGGTTTTCACTTTTATTTCTTGCGCTTATTTTTGTGCATCATTATTTCTTTTTGATAGGAAAGATATCTTCTACTTTCAGAAATATCCCTTTTTATGTGCTATGTGAACGCTGCCTTAGTAATATTCCTTGTCTGTTTTATCTTTGTCATTACAATATTCCTAATATTACGGAACAGGGGGAGCGAAAGGAGGGGAGTGGAGGGTGGTGGATACAATTTGACGAACAGAGGTTGGACACAAATAAAAGTGAAGCATTTTTGAATGCATATCTTTGCTCTCGCGACTAGTTCGCCTCCTATGACAAAACTGCTGCGGACGGAGAAGAGGGCATCGGTATTTCTAGGATGACCCCTTAGAAGACAGGTCGTGGTTGGTGGTTTTGTTCCATCAGAAAAGAAACTGATATAGACAACAACGAAACTGCAAGTGCGGCGCGACCAACTGGCGATGGTACAAGTCATCCTCATTTTCCCAGGTCAACATCTGGCATCGCTTGAAGGAGCGGCTCTAATTTCGTAACTATGTAATTCTTGCTGATTTTGAGAGAGGTGTTTAGTTTTGATGTTAAAGTTCGATGTCATTCTGATTACTAAGTGGCTTTGACGAGTATGATTTGAGAACATACAGTGAAAGATGAGGAATTTTAGAGATCATCGTTTGCTCATATTGCATTTGCATCGTTTCCACAGTGCATCTCTTATAATTTCTACTGCAGTTTGCAATTTGCAGAGTGATTGCAAATTGGAAGTAGCAAAAAAGGACCGATAAACATGAACAGTATACCGATCATAGAAATAATTCTTTTTTTTTGCTGCACCAGAGAGCACTCATAAAGAATATTTCAACAACAAGCGAGCAGACATTGATAGTTTTTAGAAAATATTTCAAACGAATAGCAGAAAAACTAATTCTAGGCAATGGGAAAAGTTCTTCGACTGACAAGCCAATGTAAGCATTTGGCAGCTACCGATGCTCAAATAACCGTTGTTGGCCATTGAATGGTGGTCAAAAAGCATTGAATCAGGCGTCATCAACAAGCAGCTGCAAAATAGGCATTGTCACATTCGACACTCCCGATGAGCGTCAAAAATGGCTGTTGCGAGATTAGGAGTCTATCGCTGCTTTGAGGGGAATCATTTACAGCTGTTTGGCTTGTATTGGCGTATGCTCGAATAGATGCGTTGATGGCGTAACAGCTGCCCGCCGAGGATATGTGCCGACCTTTGAGCTGCATCAGCCGAAGGGCCGCCATAAAACACTTTTTATACGCCATGCTGGAAATATCGAGGCTTGCTTGAGACTGTTGCTGCGTTTTTCAATAGTTCAGTAAGTCCATCTGTTTCTTTATGACAGCTCATCGTTAAGGTGTGTTAAGCGTATTCTTCAACATACATATTCTCCACTGTTTTGAACAAGCAAATCGTTAGTGGCCGATCTCCCAAGGAAGATTTCTTTTCCATGAGCGAAGTTCATACAATTTGTTCGCATAGCATATGCCGTTGTTTTAGTGCAACAGCAGCAATGGTAAACGTTTTTACAATATAAATATTTATTATCCTATTAGATAGAAGAAAAGAAGCCGATTTATTAGCGCACAGCAAAAGTGTTTCCTAAACAACCTAACCTAGTAAATTCATTCACATTTATTGCAATATTCATATATTACAACAAGTTGGTTGCTATGAACATTTTGTTTTCACTGTGTTATATATGAGTGACACTTTTATTTACCATTCTGTTTCGTTTCACTTTTTTTCTTTCCACTATGCAATAATTAGATTGAATTGCTTGTTGCTATAAAATATTTGACATGATTGCAGTTTGGTATTGAAATGTGCATTTTCTTGGTGTGATTCTCACCTAATATCAATTTGTGTATACTTTAGAGCGCTTTTTATTCATTTTGGATAGGTCGTTTGATATGAAATGCTCATGATATGAGACCAATGTCTTTCATTAGAGTACAATTTTTTTTGAAGTTGGCCTGGTGAAGTTATTAAAGTCAAGCTGTGAACAGTTTAAATCCTCAGTGTTATACGCTGAGTTGTGAACTGATGAATTACGGGAATCTGCAGTTCACTCAGAGAGTTAGATGCAGCTGAACGTAATTTCTAGGAGCCCTAAAATCGCAAAGCTGTAAGCATCTAAAAGCTTCTCTAAAAGAAAGAAACTCGCCTTATTGTTGATATGCTCCGGAACCTTGGTGAAAGCTTCTTTTCTTCTTTCTACTTAGT